>RJWJ010009796.1:0-48953 GCA_004363605.1 Indri indri | reverse complement strand
AGTCCTCCCAAGGTGTGTGGTCTTTCAGAGAAGATAAAAGGATGATCCCCAGGACACGTGGTTGCAAAGCCATTCGAGACTTGGAAAGGAGAGTTGTAGTGTTACCTGTAAGAGTGAAAAGTCATCACACACCATAACAGGGCCACCATGACATCCACTCTGTTAAAACAGGCCAAGGGGTAAAATGAGGAAAAGCCTTTTATGGAGTACATGGGTAAGAAGTTAGGAACCTTACCTAGTCTGTGGGCTAGGCAGCACCTAGTGGAGAGTTAAGAACTCTTGTTTCTAATTCTGGCTCTACCATTAACCAGCCTTAGGTCTGTAGTAATCACCATGTCTTTCTCTCTAACGCCAAGGAATTGAATTGAATGAATCATGGGTCCCTTTTGCCTGTCACGTTATATGAATCTAGAAATGGAAGCGTGTGGACAGCAAATGTCATACAATGCTAGTCAGAAAGGCCAGTCTCTGCTGCGACAGAAAAGGAAGGAGGACTGCAGGAATCCTTGAGGGATGACCCAGACATGGAGGAAAGGAGGCGGCCTCAAGGGTAGCTGGAGCTGAGACATGGACAGCTAAATCCTGGAGGCTCCCTGGCATTCCAGAAGCACTGACAAGTCCAGAAGACTGCTCAGGCTGATGTATGTCACAGTGACACTGAAGAGTCACATTAGTGGATTTTTCAGGCTCCAGAACTAGACACATTGATCTTGTCACATAAATATGAAAAGAACAGATGTGGGTGCCTAAAGGTTTATCTTGAATAATGCAATTGACTTTAGAACATTTCTGGCATTTGAAAATGCCCACACGCCACAGTCCTCAGGGCATCATGCCATTCTGTCCCATGTGTGTCCTATTTCTCAGGGCCTTTTTCTACACCTGCAAGATTCTATGACTTTGGCAAGTTTGGGTTTCAAAGGTGTGAGCAAGTGGTCAGCTGCAGTTACTTGACACTGACATTCCTGGTATGTAGGCCTGAGCAGGGACTCCTAGCATCAGATAATTAGCATGAACCGGATTAAGCCTGGAAGTTTGAAAACTGATAAGTACAAATATTCTACACTGTTATGAGAGAGAAGAAGTGTCCCCTCTTCTAGTTTCTGCTTATACAAGTGAGATGCAACCTGGCGAGTTCTCAAAGGAGGACCATTTGGGTCAGGTCTAAGTCCACAGTTGGGGGCTAACTGCCTCCAGTTCCTGAAATGAGCAATAAATTTTAACATCATTATTGTAACTTTATAGTTATGTTAGTGGATTTATGTTTGATGACTACCATTTTTATGGAATGACATGAAAATTAGCCAATTGTGAGCTTGAGCCAAAATGGGAGAGTCTTGTATTTTCTTTACATCGTGCCAGGAAGTATTAAGGCACTAAATTGAATTTGTAAGTATTTCGATTTATAAAGAACTATATCTCAGTAAATTTTCTGAAACCAGGAAATATATTTTATAATAAAAATATACAAAGTTTTCAAGTCTAGAACATGAGATGAGGAAAATCAGTTCCAGGCTATGCTTATCAATCTGTGGGAACCAATGGACTGTTTCATTTAATGAATGTTGGTTCAGAAGTTACCATGTGCCAAGCAGCATGCAATAAATTGGGAATACGGTGTTACCCAAGCCAAAGTTTGTCTTCGTCAAACTTACCTTCCCACAGGAGAAACACAGTAACAAAGTCAACAAGTAAATTCTATAATTTGAGGTAACAGGTGTTATCAGGAAAAACAAAGCTGGGAAGGAGAATAATGAAGGGCGGGGTGGGGTGGGGCCACTTTTGCTAGGGTGGTTCTTTCCTAGAGGGGCTTCTCTGACCCCCTTGGGAAAATAGCCCCATCACCCATCCGTTTCTCTCATTATTTGAAATTGCAGTGTTTACATGTTTCCAAAGCCTTTAGCATTGAAGAGGAAATCTTTTTTAAAGAAGAAATGAGGATGGGGGTTTACTCCCTTTCTTTATATCTGATTTTGTCTCAACTCATCTAAACAGCTGAGGTCTCGATTCTTGAACTTTCGCCAAAGTTTCTTTGTAAGTAGCCCTTGCTTCCTTTTTCACAGCCAAAGTGGAGAAACCCTTTAAATAAGTCAGTGCATGCCAGCATAGGAAGGACTGAGGGACATTTTACAATGCAGACAAAGCCTGTGGATGAAAAGGCTGTGTGGCCACATACTTATGAACATGAGGGGTGGGGACTGATTATTAGGCAGTATCAATCATGGGTGTGGTTGTGATAATAACTCTTCGGTGATTTCTGTAATCTCCAATCTCCTTTGCTTGGAAAACTGCAATCTCTGATTGCACAAACTTCAGCACATTGTTGAAATGGGAGGCTAGGCTGTGACCACATTGGTATACCCTTTCTCATCATTTCTTCACTATAGTAGCTCATTAGTTAAGGCTCTATTGATTATATTAATATCTTGGATGTGGATTAATAAAATGAAGTAGGAGTCACTGGGTAGTAGGAGAACAATGAAAATAAAACTGAGAAGTGGGGAATTCTCAGTTTTACAAGGAAACAATAGATAAAATTTATGAAAAGTCAGGTGCAGTTGCTTGGGCCTATAATCCTAGTACTTCGGGAGTGTTAGGGTAGAAAGCCTAGTAAGTTGCTCATGGCATGAGTGGAGAAAGATTTCTTATGCAGAGATTAGGATACATAAAAGTTAAAAATGTTTATCTTCTTAGAGGAGAGAGAATGAAAGAGTGAGAGAAGAAAGAGAGGGAAAGCAGGGAGATGGCATGACATCCCAAAGAAATAGAAGGGGGTGCCAGCTGGGAGGCCAAGTGGCTTGTTGATTTTATGAGGACAGCGAGAAAAAAATAGTGATTGTTGTCAGTTGAAACAGAAGAGTCTGTGGAGTAATTAGCAGCACTTGTAAGAAGTCAAGTTGTCTGTCTGTCTTGTTTTCTCTGTTCCTGGAGACTTGGTTATCTCCGAAATATAGTCAGGCTTATTGTAGGGGATGTGATTTTGCCCCTTGAGATAGGTTTTGGGCAGGAAACTAAGGCCTGGAGTTTGGTCCCAGGATGTCTGTTGAGGAGCTTCTCAGGAAGACCTTGAGGCTACAGAAATGAATTCTAAAGGCTGTGAGCTGGAGAATGTAAGGAGAAAGATTTATATTTCCTATTTGTCTGTTGGGCTCCTTTCAGATGTTTGTGAAAACAGCGTCCCTGCAGGGTGCCTGCTGCCTAGGGAGAGAGAAAGAGATGGGAGAGCTCGTGATCGATCTTTAGCTGTTATTTGAAAACTGTGGGTTTAGATATTTTCCTTTTATTTAATCAAAGCCACCCCTTTCAGGGAGGCAGAGGCAGGAGGATCACTTGAGACCAGGAGTTCAAGACCAGCTTGGGCAATAGCAAGACCCTGTCTCTCCAAAATTTTTTTAAAAAGTATGAAAGAAAAGTTAATACACATGAAGAAGATATCCAGAAATTCTACATTCTGTCTCATGTGAATTCCAGAGAGAGAAGTTTATAGAGTAGAGGACAGGCATGAAATAATATAAAATGATTTCCCTAAATAAATGGCAGCAAAGGAAGATTTTTCCCTAAGCCTGAAGGGTGGTTTCAAGGGATGTGCAGTGGATAGAGTGATTGGACTTCTGTACTAAATTAGTAAAAATTCAAAAACTTAGTTCTTTATTATACTTTACTTCAATTTATGAATATTTTTAAGCCCAGCAAATTTTAACACCCAATTTTAAAATTTCAAAATATTAAGGAGGTACAAATGTTTTTGTCACATGGATACCTTGTATAATGCTTAAGTCAGGGTTTTTGGCGTACACATCGCCCAAATAGTGTTCATTGTACCCCACAGGTAGGCTTTTACCCCTCCTGTCCATTGCCCCTCTCTTCTGGATTTCCAGTGACCATCATATCTCTCTGTGCCCATGTGTGCCCATTGATTAGTTGCCAGTTATTAGAGAGTACATGTTAACACCCAATTTTAAGGAGTCTTTAATGTTTGGGCACACTCTTAAACTTAAGTAATTAGATTAAGCAAACATTTTTAAATTGTATTTATGGAAGGCAGGTATACTCACCACTATATCACCAACACACTTTAAATTGTATTTATGAATTAAATATTTTTAATATCCTTCTTAAGTACTTCAATTAACTGATGAACCTTCAAGTTCTGAAGTTATTCTTACAAATCTCATTTATTAAACTTACACATTAATTTATTAAACTTATAAATGTGGTGAAACTTAAGTTTTCTTACATATTCCAATACTGTGTATAAACTTAGTGAAAATAAAATAAAATCATAAGCCTAGATTTGTTACTCAATTGCACATTTGTAAATTGGGCTTACAAAACTAATCTTATTACTGAAAACTTGGCACTTGTCCAGGATGCCAAATCGGAAGAATGAGGACAAGTGTTTTGGGGAGGAGGAAAGAGATTACTTTGCTGGCAAAGGAAGAAAAATGGCAGAATTTCTCATCTCAAAATCCAAACTTCCTGAACACAGAAATACAGAGCTTTTAAAGACAGGGCCCCTCAGTTCTAGGATATTGTGGTTAATTACTCTCATCGTCCCATCTCTGCCAGAGACAAAGCCTGTGAACTCCACCAGCCTCCCACCTGGGGGGCTGGCACCACCTGAGAGTTATTTAACAAAAGACTTAACCTGCCTCAGGGATGCAGGCCAAGCTGCAGTTCCCAAAAAGATTGGGGGAAGTTTTAAAGAGACAGAAAATTTTTTTTCCTTCTTCTTCAGGACCTTCCCTCTGTTGCATATTCCCCACTGTCAATTTTAGGCTTCCATATCTATGGTAGGAGGGGCAACGTAGTCATCAGGCTACTTCCTGCTGAAATGGGGGCAACATTATAGATGGAAGGTTTATACTTATGTGTGTCATTGCAAAGCTTTGGCAGTATATTTACAACAACAAAGGAAAAAACAATAACTACAACAGTGAGGACTGGCCAGGCAAAAATGGACTGTCACCTTGTAGACAATGTCAGATACAGGGCTGGGCAGGAAAGCACCCTATGGGTGATCTGAGAGACCAGCTTCTGCAAATTCAGAAATCATATACAGATGACAAATACAGATCAATAGAAGAGGCAACAGTCCAGGGAAATCCTCACTAAGGAGTTGTCTTTCCATCCTATAGACATAACAAATAATCAATGAAAGGTTAGCAAAAAAAAAAAAAAAGAAATTAACATTTTCATTTTTCGCCTTCCTTAAACAGTTACTTTAGATCACCTGAAGGCTGACCCCTCCACTGGGAGCTTGGTTCTCTTCCTCCATGGGACACAGCTTTACTCCGGTATGATGGACCCAAGGTTTCATTTCTGACAACTTCAAGGAGGTGCGAGCTGTTAGAGGCACTTCGCGGGGTCTCTTCTATTTCTTTGTGTCCAACTGGGGTGGAGACCTGAAAGAGGCAAACTCATACACAGTGGTTAGTATCTGACCCACTCATTTGGCATATTGCTTTACCCTGCCTTTTTTTTTTTTTTTTTTTTTACTTATGGTTATATTACCGTACTTACCCCGGGGTGCTAGGAAGGGTCTCTCATAAACTATTTCTTAGGGGCTTAACTTAAGCCTGCTTCTGAGGGATATCCTAATTCAGAGGGGGACAAACAGCAGTACCCTAGTCTATGTTTCTGACTTGCTGGGTTATCTCTGATTCAAAATCATGTCCGTAATTGCTTTGTTTGGAGGAAGGAGCCTATGAACATCTTGACAACCTGTGGGATCATTGAGTCCACTGTGTAGAAAAGGCTCACCAGGTTCCCACTGAGGCTCCACTTGATATTCATGGGTGACCACAGGACATTGTGCAGTAGATCCAGGTGTAGACCACAGGAAGCAACACCACGAGGGAGTAGTCACCTTGTGAAATGCCCAGAGATCCCTGGGCTCCTGGATCCTGTCAACAATGGGGATGTCTGAGCCTCCTCTGCCTCTGTCAATTTCCAGGTCCCTTCCTTCTTGGCCTCAGATTTCTGTAGCTCAGCCATGCTGCTGCGTTGCTTGTTGCCACCACCAAGGCCTGTTCCTGCTTCTCTGGCACACATGTACAGAAACTCAGCAAAGGCCCTGTCCCAGGCCAGAAGCTCCTGATAGGAGCCCATCCTGGAGCTTTAGATGCTCTCTCCATTTGCAGCCTGAAAGGATATCTGCTAATACCAAGGGAAACTGTCAATCATCGCAAGGGTTGGCCCCCTACATGTTGGGCTCCCCGTGCGTGGGTCGCCTTTCTGTCCTTGGACCACCTCGAGCATATAAACAGTTTGTTGCACACAGGATCTTTCCAAATGAAATCTCACCAAATCCATTAATGCCCAAATCAGGTTTCGCAAATCCATTAAGGCGTCACACCTCTAATGTGTGTAGGTGCCTCAAAAGAGGCCAGACCAAAGTTTCAAGAAGAACAAGTCCATGACAAATTTGTCTCCACTTAGTTGTGCCATCCCAAATGGCATAGAGTCCCATTCTTAAAGGCGATCTAAATCTAGCTGGGAGATCAAGGCCCCGGAAAACAGATCACCTCCAGTGGCCTTCTTAGCAGCTCGACCAGTGGCCCCTTTTTTTTTTTTTTAATGTCGGCCACATGCTTCGGCTCAGCCACAGCCTATATCAAGGCCATTACTTCAGTGGCACACTTAATATTAACTGCAAATCAGCTTCCTGGGCTGAAGTCGCAGGTAGCAGTGCCACCACTGTGCTCAGCATATATCTAATTCCTCATTGTCCATAAAGCTGTCCCATCAATGAGAAAATCCCAATCTTGTTCTAGCATCGACTGATCTGACAGATCCATCCTGCCTAGAATACAGTCTCCAGAACCTTTTAACAGTCACGTAAAGCCAAAAGGGTGGCAGGATTGAGAATAGACATAGTCTTTAATAACAATTGATCAAGGAGGCCATCTCACAATATTGTTCAGTGACTTTGACATGTCACTGGCTGTGGGATGTCTTTCAGCATCTATACTAAGACTTTAAGGTTCATTCCTTGTTTTTCATATTATTTACAAGTCAGCCAAACCCAGGTGGGGCATTCATAAGCTGTTCCCTTAAGGGCCACATATGAGGGCTTTACCATCCAGACACCATTCCTAGGAACCCCAGATAAGTTAATGTAAGTTTACAAATCTGTCCGATTGCAGGTTCACAAATCCCCTGCTAAGCTTTCATCAAACAGGACATGGGAGCCCTTTTAAAAACTCCTAACATAGTCTAACACCACTGTAAAGCCATTCCAGTCCCAGGACCGTGTCATTTAAATATTGCTGGCGCTGCAGCTTGTGTAGAGCTGCTTCACTGCTGTCTGTCCCCTCCCCCACTGCTCTCTGCCTGGCTCGCTGGGTGCCAGGTGAGGCTGGTGCTGGCGACCGCGCTGGGGATGGGTCCCCCACTGGACTGCTTCTGTCCATGCAGGTGGGCACCAGCTGGATCCCCACTCTAAATTTCTCCCAGAGCTCCTGTGGGGATACATGGAGCAGGGGTTCCAGCCCCCTCCTTTGCCGTCTGGAGTCCTGGACTTAAAAAAAACTTTTTCTCTCCTGGGGGGTTTCTTACTATCTGGAGGCCTTTGTAACTTTTGGGCAAGGTGCTGTCTAATGTTCTCTTTTTACAAAAGTCACATTAACTGTACATAATTTGTCCCTTTCTAATTATGGAATGTCCCCTGGCCAAACTGAGTTTTTTGCTTAGAGGAAGAGACCGTTTCTACCCTAAGTTACAATTTAGTGGGCATGTCACTGAAGAATTTCAGTGGTGATCTCCCCCAGCCTTCGTAGTGGCAGTGGGCTCTTGGCAGGCTGGCATCGGGCTGCCCGCCCTTCTCCCACACAACGACTGGCTTCGGCTCTCCCGGGGTCATGCAAAGGCTGCATTTACCACCCGCACAGGCCGGGGCAAGTGCAGAAAGTACAGGTGCTCCCTCATTCTCCGAGCCTGCCTTCATTATGTTGGCCACAGACGGTCTGCACGGAGCTGGTGGTGGCATGTAAATAAGAAGAAATTATCTTTCTTAAGTACCCTGCTCCTGTTCTAGGCAAACACCAAAGGCAGATAGGAATTCTGCCGGGCATAATACACAGTTGCGAGCACGTGTGCCTGGCAGGGGTGGTAGGCGTTTTCCCCCTCTGCCCTACTCCATTTTCCCCTCCCTCGGTGTCTAAAATGGCTGTGGCGGGTGTTAGTTGCCCCAGGCTGGACCCTGCGCTGGGCTGTTTCCCCAGCCATCTGCCAGCCTCTGGCACAGGGTAGATCAGAGCCTGTGGCGCCTTCCTGCAGATTGGCCATGGGCACCGTGGCCACTCTCCCAGCTCCCTCCCAGGGAGTCTACGCGCCTCCCCACCCCACCTGTTGGCATGTGCGCCTGGGGCCAGGGGCAACAGGCACTGTCTCCCCAACCCCCCTCACCATGTGGCAGTGGGCTGTGCCCTCCGATTCCTCCTTCAATGGGGAAATTCAATTGTTTAACTAAACTATTAACTTTCTCGCAGGCCTTTAAGACCACATTTGGTCAGTAAACGTGAATGTCCAATCTTGAATAAATCAGACATTTCCTACCCAGGAAGCCAACACATACAGGATCTTATCCTATTTACCTGACCTTTGGCAAAATAATTTCAGTTATAGGACAGTACAATTTAAAGTTTCATTTAACAGCCACTTTTCCTCACAGTCCAGCACATGTATTGGATTACAATAAAACCATTTTCCTTAGACCTAGGTTTGCAGCTATAAGTTAACTACCTAGCCAAAATTTTTCCCAAAGGACTTTTAGATGGAACTTTCTTATGTCGCAACAAAACTTGACAAACAAACACAGACAATACAGAGAATTCTCAACATAAAATGCCAGGCCTGTCAAAAAAATGAGAGTCCAGAAGGAATAATGATCATCCTAAATTGCACCTCCACAGTGCCCCAAATGCCCTGCCATATCATCCAGAGATGATAAATGCTAATCCCGTGTTCCCTGGGAAACCTTTCTCAAATGGTGGCCTAGTCCTTCCCCCCACCCCTGGTCCCTGGGAACCACAAAAGAACTCCAAATTCAAACCATGTCCCCTGTCCCACTAAACCATTACATTTCTACCCACAAATGGTGCCTCTAAACCAAGAGGGAGGTCTGAAAATCCCACAAAATGGGTGGAAACAGGGTCTTTGCATCCCAGGGGGTATTACTTACAAATGGCCATGGCTGTCATGACGCTTCCCAAATATGTTTCCTGCTCCCCAAATCAGTTCAGATTGTTTGGAGCTGCATCCACCCCAGGCAGAAAGAAATGGGACTCCTCGGTGATAACTGTGCCCCGGCACGTGCTTAAGAATCCCTTTATTTCTTGCCCTACAAGGTGATGGTCCTACCCATGGCTTGACCTGGAACTGCTCCCTGCCTCTTCCACCAGTTGCAGGGCGCCATTCTACCAGGAAGCCAATGAGGCCCAACCAGAGATGCCAAAATCTGTTACTGAAAACTTGGCGCTTGTCACAAGGCTGAATTGGAACAATGAGGACAAGTGTTTTGGAGAGGAGGAAAGAGATTACTTTGCTAGCAAAGGAGGAAAAAATGGCAGAACTTCTGATCTCAAAATCCAAATTTCCTGAACATAGATAGAAATACAGAGCTTTTAATGGGAGGGCCCCTCAGTTCTAGGGTATTGTGGGTAATTACTCTAATCATCCCATCTCTGCCAAAGACAAAGCCAGTGAACTTTGCCAGCCAGCCACCCACCTGGAGGCTGGCACCACCTGGGAGTTATTTGTTTTAACAAAAGACTTAACCTGCCTCAGGGATGCAGGCGAGACTCCAGTTCCCAAAAAGATTGGGGGAAGTTTTAAAGAGATAGAAAATCTTTTTTTTCTTCTTCTTCAGGCCTTTCCCTCTGTTATAATTTGAATAGACAAAATAATTTTGAAAATTACAAATACCTAAAATATTAAACATGCACAATTTCTTAACACGAAATGTCAGTATTATAGTCTTGATTCCCTTAAATGATTCTGTACTTAATTCTAAATCTTTCCATTTTAAAATAGGCTTGTTATAGGAAAGAAATTTGTTTCTGGTAGGCAATGTTGGTGAATACCTAGTCAGCTGATGAGATATTAAACCCAGGGATGTCAAATTGGATAGGATTCTTGACAGTGACTCTAATGACACACCTGAATCCTTTTTATAGTCACATATCAAACCCTATATACAAGTTGGGTGCCAGGCTTCCATGCACAAAGAGTGAGTTGAGTCACTCAATTAGTTGAGTCATAATTACCTGTTCTTTTTGCCTACTCGTGAAAATCTGCACCTCCTACCCAGGATGTCATGTCACTTGATGAGATTTCTTTACTCTTTAGCTCTTAAGAAATTTAAATAGATTTCCTTATAAGTATAAAGACTTGTGAACTTGATGTAATCTTGCAATTTTTCCATGTTACGTATCTGGTAGTGAGTGAAAGGGGTAGCATTGCAAAAATAACAGGAAAATACCTAATCTCTCAATTTCACCAGTAACAGTTAAAGATCCATCCTATGAGTTCTCTCATTAACAGGTGTTCTGCAGGAGTGCTGTTCAGCTTCTGAAAGGAGCTGAATGGACAGAAAGGAGATATGAAAATCTCTCTTTCAAAATTGTTTTTTTGAGACTCTGCTTTTGTACAGTTCCTGAGTAAATAGCAGAAGAGAACAAGCTACAGCCTCAACCATATCTAGAGGACAGAGTCACATCTCCTGTGATAATCCCTTCTCCAAGGAAAGGCAGGAAACCAAGTCTTGGACTTTGACATTCTGCTGCCGCTTTTGTTATCAACTGACAGCCATCACTATTTTTTTTTTTTATTTTCCTTCCCCTTAATCAGCAAGCCTCTGGGCTCCACTGCTGGCACCCCCCTCTCTTTCTTTGGAATACCACACCATCTCCCTGCTTTCTTCCCCTGATCTTCTTCCGTTCTCTCTCTCTCTCTCCTCTAAGAACATAAAATAAATTTTACTTTTATATATCCTAACCTGTGGGAGAAAACTTTCTCCACCCACACCGTGAGCACTTACTAGGTCTTTCCACCCTAACAGGTAGGACTGCTTAATTTTTACAGATATTAAGGTGATAGCCTAATGAATTCTGGGTCACATAATTTTAAAGGGAATTCAACCAACAGCTCTGAGACAGGGTGTCGGTATTTCTTAACCTTTAATGCCCTAAAGCAGGGACCACATATATTTATCGAGTGCATGGGAGGAATGACTATGATTAAGGAAATGTTAAAATGGAGGAGAGAAAGTGCCTCTTCCCTGGGTCCTCTCATGGAATTGGGTTGTTCTGCCTGTTTTCAAATGTCCTGAGGGGAGAATTAAGGATTTTAATTGAAAATCTGGAAGTGTAGCCCAAATAACCCCCCTCTTGCTGATTTGTGCTTGAAGTCCAAATACATACACCCTTTAAAACACACAGCAATAAGCTTACCCAAGTAATCAAGGGGCTTAGCAATTTAGGATGAAATGACCCTGTCTCATCTGCTTAGAAACTGACCAAGGTTTCCTTTGCCTCAGGATCAAGTCTAAATTGATTAACATTATACTCAATGCTTACAATCCTTGAGTATCAAATCAAATCGAGTTGCTTCAGTTGAATATAATTCAATGTATAGTTCTGCTGTCATATTAGGCTTTCACCACAACCCCCATACCACCAATCAGACTGACTTGTTCTCTGTTCTCTAAAACATTTTGTTTTAATTTCCATATTTATGTTGTATTAACCACTCTTCCTTCCACCTGTCAGCTTAATTCCAAAGATTCCTTAAGGTCAAGTTCCAAACCTTTCCCTCTTACTCTCTCATACTGCTCTCTTCTGTCTATCAGTTCCTATAGCACAGAGGCCACGGTTGCATTGGATCATGTTGTTACAGCAAGTGTTACAGCAGGTGCTTCCCAGGGCAAACTGAGCGGCACACGGAGAGTCGAAGAAGCAAAGTTTATTCGCCGGCGGGCTCAGAGGGGTCTCGCCACCAAATTCTGAGCCCCATCTACTGGGTTTTTCCCACTTTTATTATGTCGGGGTGGTCTGAGGGCTGGGGTCTCAGGTGGCTGATGCAATTGCAGAAGCCAGGTAATAGGTTAGTATTAGGTTGATGAGGGTCTTCCTTATCGATATGCTGTTCAGTCCTCTAATTATCACTATACGTAAGTTCTTCCTTCTCACTATATTACAGTTCCCGAAAGAGGACCATGCGTCTTTTGTCGGTATTGTAGCACCTAAGGAATCTTTCTCAACCTAGCGAGCTATGGCTGCAGAAAGAAAAGTGAAAATCTAAGGAAGATATTGTTCAGAGAAAATAGGTCCTAAGAGGTCTGTAGGTGAAGACACTGAGACCAGAAAGTCAGTGACTTGTTGAAGATCATGCCGTCACTGGGTGGTTGAGCCCATGATGAGATGCGAGTCTCCAGACACAGAAGCGAGGGTTCTTTCCACTTCGGAGCTTATACACTACTGCATAGTGAATGACTCAGTTCCTTCTTAGATGGACCTGCCTTACTCTAAAGACCTTACATCTCCACCCCCACCCCCATCTGCCATGTCCCATTCAGAGGAAAGGGTGCCAGCTTCTGTTCAAATCGCTCTGATGATTTGATTCTGATCAGAGATTCAGGACAGGGATCAATGGCTGGGACTGAGATGGCCAGGACGTGTGGGTCTTCCCAGCATATGATACCTTCCCCACTTCCCACCCCTCTTCCCTCCACCTGTCAGCTTCCCTCCACATGCCTAAGATTTATTCCATATCTGACGTGCCTGAATTAAGGATGATTGGCTGAGGACTGAAGCTGTTGTAGAACAGGCTTAACAGCAGGAAAGACAATAAAGATGATGCTGCTCTCTAGTGGCAGAGTGTAGAATCGCAACTCAGAAGCAAACATACCAGGTTTCACGTCCTAAGAGAATTTTCCTTAACGCAAACAGCAAGTGAGACCACAAAAATAGTTACAGGTAGAGTTTGGGTTATTTAACAAATACCTTAGCCTTTAATTTACTACTACTGTAATCCATTGTTATGAGTCAAATTGTGTACCCCTCCCTACCAAATTCATATGAATGTGAATTTACTTGGAAATAGGATCATTCCAGATGTAATTAAAGATGAGGTCATACTGGAGTAGGGTAGGTCACAATTTAATATGGCATATCCTATAACAAAAGGAAATTTGGACACAGACATATAAACAGGGTAAACATCATGTAAACATAAAGGCAGAGATCGGGGTGATGTGTCTGCAAGTCAAGGAACACCAAAGATCGGCAACAAACCATCAGAAGCCAGGAGAGAGGCATGAGCACCTTCCCTAGCACCTTCACGGGGAGCATGGCTCTGCCAATACCTTGATCTTGAATTTCTAGCCTCCAGAACTGTGAGACAATAAATTTCTCTTTTTTCAACTGTTCAGCTTATGGCACTTTGATATAACAGCCTTAGCAAACCAATATGATTCCACTACTTTAACTTTAGTTTCAAATATAATGTTTTAGACTTCAAAATAAGGCACATATTTGAGCTTGCTTGCAAATGGTAAGCTGAAGGCAATACAGCACATGCCAGGGATGAAGATCTTATGTCTCCCAAGTTTTATTACCAACCGTAAAATGTGTTATTTTTGTTGGGGAACTTGCTGACGATCTGCTTTGGTTATACATTTATACTGTTTTACAGTCCCACTAGATTGGCCAGTTTCCTTTACTAGTCTTTTTATCATTCTAACATTCCTCTGGTAGGTAGTGTTTACATTTGTACAGTAAATCATTTATTGACTAGTGACTTCGGCACTGTTATCTTTGGCGTCCTCTAATGTTTTATGTACCTCTTCTCTAACTAGATCACAAACTCGTTGAGTATCCTCAAATATCATACACTATTGTTAAGCTTTTTGGGGATTATGGGCCTTCCTACTCTGTAAAATGCACAGTGCTTGTTGCAAAATGACCACTATATTAGTTCTCCAGAGAAACAGAACCAATAGGAAATATGCATATTTACATATTAATATATAAACACTCACAAATATATATATATTATATATAAATGTAAGTATATGTACATATAGGAGATATTAAGGAATTGGCATACATGATTGTGGAGGCTGGCAAGTCCGAAATCTGCAGGCCGGGCGGCAGGCAGTCTGCTGGAAGAACTCCTTTTTTGAGAAAAGGTTACTTTTTTCCTATTGGATGAGGCCAACCCTCATTATGGAGGGTTGTCTGCTTCACTCAAAGTGTACTGATTTAAATGTTAAATATAAATTCTCATCTAAAAAATACCTTCACAGAAACATCTAGAGTATTGTTGAGCAAATATCTGAAGCCAAGTTAACACCTAAGATTAATCATCACAGCTCCCAGTGAATCCTGCCCATGAAGTCATGCTTTTTGTAGTCTCTCCGACATTGAGTCCATATTAGCCTTGTGACTTTTTGTTTTTTTCAACTTTCAACTTAAACTTTATGGATACATAATACTTGTACATATTTATGGGGTACATGTGATATTTCGATACAGGCGAACAATGTGTAATGATCAAATCTGAGTAATTGAGACATCCAGTCACCTCAAGTATTCATCATTTCCTTGTGCTGGGAACATTTCAAAACAACTCTTCTAGTTATTTTGAAATATATAATAAATTATTGTTAACTATAGTCATCCTATTGTGCACAAAACACTAGACCTTATTCCCTCTAACTATTTTTATACCCATTAACCAGCCCCTTTTTATCCTCTCCTCCCTACTACCCTTCCCTGCCTCTTGTAACCAACATTCTATTCTCTCTCTCCATGAGATTGGTTGTTGTTTGTTTGTTTGTTTCCATGTATGAATGAGAACATGCAAAATTTATCTTTCTGTGTCTGGCTTATTTTACTTAACATAATGACCTCCCGGCACATCCATGGTGCTGCAAATGACAGGATTTTCTTCTTTTTATGGCTGAATAGTATTCCATTGCGTATATGCACCACATTTTCCTTATTCATTCATTCGTTGAAAGACACAGGTTGATTCCATATCTTCGGTATTGTGAATAGTGCTGCAGTAAACACAGGTGACTTTCTTTGACCCATAGAATGTGGTAGAAGTGACATCGAACAAGTTCTGGTCCTAGACCTTAAGAGGTCTTATTTTCCACTGCTATTGTCCTATAATCCAGACACTGTGTGAGTTTGGCAAGGCCATTTTGTTGGGAAGGCTTCAAGGAGAAAGAGGCCTTGGAAAAGAAAAGACCATGTGGTAGAGAGAGGTCCAGCCAACGTGGCCTTTCCAGTCATCCGGCTAAGACTCCAGACATGTGAGAAAGGCCATTTTGGATCCTGCAGCCCTAGATGAGCTTCTGTATGATTCAACTAAATAAACATGTGGAGCAAAGCATACTGCTAGGTCCTGTCCAATGTGCATGATCACGAACAAATAAACGGTGGTTGTATTTTAAGTCACTAAGTTTTGGGGTAATCTGTTATGCAGCAATAGAAAACTGACCCTTACACACCAAGGATTTCACTAAAATAATTATGCTGTACTAAATGGAAAGATTTAGGATCTAGAATATTATTTTGTCAAAGTAGAAATGATAGCGTTAAGTACACAGGACATTGAAAATGTCAACTCATCTTGCCTGGGATCAGCTTAGGATTCGTGTTTGCAGGGGAGTATTTCTCAGCTGACACTTTTGATTAGTTACTATAAATTTTGGGTTTGCCTTCACCTGTGTTGGGCTTTCTATAAGGAAAAGAAGGAACTCAAACTATTTGACACTAGGCCCCTCAACCTAACCATGGCTGACCATTTCTCTGCTCTTTCACTCTTGACTATACATACCTGTGCCAGCCAGCTCACACTTTGGGGCTGTAAAAAGGAAGAAATAAAAGAGGAGAATACAGGGAAAAAGAAAGATGAAAGAATCAAGTCAGAAGAGAGAGAGGGGATTGAGGTTGTCTGGAGAAAAATGCAGAAGAAAATTTGAAATGAAACAATTTGAGGGTCTCTTTTTTCACCTTCTGGAGCACAGAGAGGTTGATTCAGGGTTACATGAATTGGAATCCAGTGTCTTCCATGGACACATATTTTAGTTTCATAGACAACCTTTTACTAGTGGCAAATAAGTTACTTTCCATAAAATGATGCTGGTTTTCCTTTTGTGAAGCACTCAGCCCTCGAGACCCTATCTGGAACACCTGGCTCTGGGAGAGCAAGAGGCACCTGCAGAACCAAGGGCTACTGAACAAAGTGAGAAGATACAAAGCAAGGTGAGTTCCTTTTAGCCTGAAAAAGCCTTTTTTTATCCCTTTCTCCTTGCCGTTCTTTAACTACCAAGTAGAAACAGATGTGCTGGGTTCTGTAGATATACAAGCAGGTGAATTTAAGGGTTTCTCTGTTAGCAGTAGCTTAGAGTCTTCACCAGGGAAGGGGCAGCAAATGCCACAGACAGTCTCTCAAAGGAGAAACACAGAGGCTCAGCTCTCAGGTGTCACCAGTGGGTAAGTTGAGATCATCCTTCTTCATTAATGCTGTGGGATGTACAGCAAGCAGATTTCTATGTTCTTAACTCTCCCCTGGGGTCACGGTGCAGATGGTCAGGAAATAAAAGGTTCAGAATTTCTTGACACTTCCGGGGATAAGCTCATTAAAAACCTACCAAAAGATAATGAATAGGTGGGTATGGTGGCTCACACCTATAATCCTAGCACTTTGGGAGGCCAAGGCAGAAGGATAGCTTGAGGTCAGGAGTTTGAGAGCAGCCTAAGCAAGAGTGGGACCCCCATCTCTACAAAAAATGTGAAAATTAGCTGGGCCTGGTGATATGCACCTGTAGTCCCAACTGCTTGGGAGGCTGAGGCAGGAAGATCACTGGAGCCCAGGAATGTAAGGTTGCAATGAGCTATGATGACACCCCTACACTGTAGCCCGGGCAACACAGCGAGACTCCATCTCAAAGACAAAATTAAATAAAATGAAATGAAACAGAGAAGAGTGGTTTCACAGATGACAGAAATACAGGCTCTGATGGATTTTAGCATGCTTATCTGATAATCTGGCAATCTTTAAAGCCATGACAATTCCCATAAATTAACAGAGGAATGTCCTAGTAAACAAAATGCCATTTAGTCTCGCATTTGCTACTTTGCTATAAACTTGATTTACTTTTTTGGAGAGAATTACCTCAGAATAGTGGTTACCAAACTTCAGTGGGCATCAAATCACCTTGAAGACTCGTTAAAATACAGGTTGCTAGGCACTACCTTGAGGATTTCAGATTCAGTGAGTTTCCTATTTTATTTAATAGATTATACTCTGTTATATGTATTACTTATTATTTATAATATTTTTATGTACTAAATTATTCAATAAATTAATGTTATTAATTATAACCATTATTTATTATTTAAAATAATGCTTATTTATAAACATCATTTTGATGCTCAAATTGTCCCTCATCTGGTAATAGGGAGTCTATTCCAGCTGGATTCTGTATCCTTTTAACATGTACCCATCATATCTTGCCTTCTACACAAGACATTGCTGGCTCACCCTGGACTTTCTCTGATGCTGTCCAGGAATTAGCCATTTTTCCAAGGATCCATATTCCTTTAAGTGGAAAATTGTATTTCTAAATCAAGGTCTGGTCTTTATGTGTGCTCATTGCTGAAGGCAAAAGATTTATATGATCTGAAGAGATACCAGAGTATAGTGTACTCATTGTTAATGGGGTGTCCCTACATCCAGATCCGGTAATGGGTTAGAGAATATACGTATATAAATGTGTGATATATGTCATAAACATGCACAGATACACATTTGTGTGTTTATATATGCACACTTTTGTATCTACATTTATTTCTATATTTCTATATAAATACATATTTATTGAATATATTGAACTATATAATATGGTATTAAATAATATATATAATGTATACATATTGTATATATTACATAGATATATATTAATATATAAGAATAGTGAGTTCAGGTGAGACATCCAACTCTAATGCAACACTGTAGGCTTTTTTTCTAAAGGCACAATGGAAATTATTTAGTTCAAGTATTGGAAATAAGAGCTAATATCACATCCCTTCATTTGAAATACTTGGCTTTGTCATAGTAGTCCTAACAGCTTTCCTCTTTTGAATGAGCAATTGCTGACTTCATTCACGCATTTGCCTGACCACCATCTTCCCTGGAGGGCATTGCTTCCTGTGGGATTAACAGCACGTAGATTTTCTTCTTATTTCTGATTACTTGTTTTGAAATTCTTGTGGAATTCAAGTTGTCCCCTTTCCATGTTCGTAACTTCCTTCTAGAGTGAGAAACTTGGCTCCCATTATTCTTATATGCTCACCTGTTTGATCCAACATCCTGTATGTTACCAATCTCTGTATGTTACCAATCTCTGACACACTTCTCTCCCGATTTGGGCTCTGACTTTGTATTCCAGGCTGCCACTCCATATGGATATCCTCCTCACACAACTCTGGCACTGCAGAGTTGCCCACCTGTGTAGATGCCCTCCTGACCACGCTTGGTCTCTGAAGGATGCCCTCCCGGCCCTGCTCTGGCTTAGAGTTCCCAGATTGGGCATCCCTCACCTGGATGCTCTCCTGCCCCACCTGGGCTTTGACAGCTCATGCCAGGCCACCCTCCCCTTCACACGGATTCCCTCTTCATCCTGCTTGGGGTCTGACATCTCAGCCTAGGTCTCCCCATTATAGATGCTCTCCTTATCCCAGCTGGGCTCTGACACCTACTCTGGGCCACTGTCCCTCTCTACCCCCACCACAGACACCCGTCTTGCTCTTCCTCAGCTGATGACTTTAGTACTGAAAATGTTCAGGAAGAGAAGACCTCAACTAGGTTGATTAAAATATGAAGAAACGGAGGCCGACTGGTTCACCCAGGGTCACAGAGAAAATTAGTGGCAGCCTTAGTACAAATCCAGATATTCCTGATTGTAAGCTGGGTGGGGACAGGAACCTTGTCCCTCTTGTTTAATATTTCATCCCCAGTGCCTAGAACAATGTCTGCATTGAGTAGAATGGAAGAATAAATGAAATATTTTCTATTTATTTCTTTTCCTTTTCTTCTGTCATCTTGATATGTGCGTGTTGTGTATGTAAAAATTGGTGACCATTTTACACGTGTCTACAATCAATAGTAATTCATGCCCTTACATAAATGTCAATGTCTTAATTTCTGTGCCTAGGGATTTCTTCTATTCCATGAATTTCCAGAGTTCCTAGTTGGGTAGGTGGCAGGCCTTGTAAACCTTGTCATGTCACCGAGAACGCTGAAGCCCTAAGAATCAACAGCTATTGCAGCATCCCTGGATTCCAGCACTTCCACCGAGTGTAGAAGAGAGAGAATGTCTGAGTACCACTGAAGTAAGCTTTTTTTCTTTTCTTTTCTTTTTTTTTTTTTGGAGACAGAGTCTCACTCTGTTTCCCAGGCTAGAGTGCTGTGGCATCATCATAGCTCACAGCAACCTCAAACTCTTGGGCTCAAGCGATCCTCCTGCCTCAGCCTCATAAGTACCCAGGACTATAGGCATGTGCCACCATGCCCAGCTAATTTGTTCTATTTTTAGTTGTCCAGCTAATTTCTTTCTATTTTTAGTAGAGACGGGGTTTCAAGCTGGTGCCAAGGCTGGTCTTCAACTCCTGACCTCAAGCAATCCTCCCACCTTGGTCTCCTAATCCTAGCATTACAGGCATGAGCCACCATGCCCAGCCTCAAGTAAGCTTTCTAATCATTAGACTGCACTCCCTTTAAAACATTTGGAAGCCTACAGGAGAAAAACACCATCACCAGATGGCAAACTCAGGTCCCACGATCAGTTCCTTTAGCCACACTGTTCAATGAATTCCCTTCTGCAGATGAGCAAGCAGGGCCTTTTTTTCAAAGCATATTTCAAAGAACAGTATCCCTGAGAGATTCTTCTTGAGGATTTTGTGGTCAAAGAACGTTGAGAACTTGAACATTCATAATGCACATGAGCATATTGAAAGCTCTAGGCAATCCTAGAGTGGAGAAAACTGTTTAACTTTGTGTAACCTAGTATCTTTCAAATTTACTAAACCACAGAACTCCTGTTAGAGTTATACCTATCTCAACCTCATTTCCTCATTCATGTGATGGGCAAAAACGTCATCTGTTACGTGGGGCTTTTATACAGAATGAATGAGCTAAAGATATGTAAAGTACACAGCGCAGTGCTTGGTATACCCTAGGCATTTGGTAAGTGCTGATTCCTTTTCTTAGACTAATTATTTATTGAAGACTGAAAAAGTATCAAAAAAGTAATACATATTTATGTTTATGATAATCCAAAAAAATAAATACATAAGGCTAAGACTTCAAACCATAAAAGGGGAGCTAAAATTTTAAAAAAAATTTCTCCCACCTCAGATCCCTCACACTCCCAAGAGGACTTTTTTATGTGCCCCTCCAGACATTTTCTGTGCATATACATGCACACGTATTAGAAACAAGTGTTTTTTACATATTCACGGTAAATGAGATAACGGAATCACATTCATTTATTTTGCACGTCTGCAGCAGTTTTTCTAAGTTCTTCCATTTTGTGATACATCAGTGTGTTTTTCTGAAACTCCTGAGTTGGGTAAAGTTAGGGCTTTGTGTTCATGCCCCTCAAAGCCAAACTTTGATAAAGTGAGTATTACAAAGAGTTGGGAAAAAATACGTAGTTGTTTAGGGCTTTACAAAAAGTCCGCTTAAATGTAAAACCTTTTTTTGTAAAACTTTGCTTAATTCTCCCTGAAGGAATTAATGGCCTAGTACAGAGGTCCTTGACTTTTGGTGGTTTGACTTAGATTTTTTGACTTTATGATGGTATGAGATTGATACGCCTTCAGTAGAAACCCATACATTGAGCACCCCTTACAAGGGTTCTGTTTTTCACTTTTGGAATAATATTTAATAAATTACATGAGATATTTAACACTTTATTATAAAATAGGCTTTGTGTTAGATGATTTTGCCCAATTTCAGACTAAGGTAGGCTAGGCTATGATGTTTAGTAGGTTAGGTGTATTAAATGCATTTTCAATTTAGGCTATTGCCAACTTATGATGGATTTATTGGGATGCAACCCTATCGTGAGTCAAGGAGCATCTGTACTCTGTAATAATTAAAATTTATTGTCCTTTATTTTAACAGTTATTACGTGTCTTATAGGTAGCTATATCCAGGTATCTCGTCCCTGAGAAAATAGGAGTTCCTTAAGGACCCCATCCATGTCTTGAACCAATTCTGACATACTGAAGGCATTTAATACGGGTTTGATGACTTGAGAGAGTGTCCAGAGGAGACCAGAGCACCTGCTCTCCCCAGCAGAAACAGAGCCCTGATTGACGAGGTGAACATTCATTCATTCTTCCTTTCAGTTGAGGGTGGAGAAGGAGAGGGAAGAAGAGCACGCGATCCTGTGCAGGAGAGGCTCAGAGTGGCAGCTGCAGAGAGACGCCAGTTGGCAGTGACTCAGATGGTGTATTAACTTCCTAGGACTGCTGCAAGAAAGTTCCACAAACTGGGGGGCTTAAACAACAGAAACTTATCATCTCACTGTTCTGGGGACTGGAAATCCAAAATCAAGCTGTCAGCAGGGTTATTTCCTTCTGAGGACTCCGAGGGAAGAGTCTGTTCCAGGCCTCTCTCCTTGGCTTGTAGATGGCCACCTTCTCGCTGGGTCTCTGCACATCATCTTCCTTCTGTGCATATCTGCATACAAATTTCCTCTTCTGAGGACACTTGTCATATTGAATTCAGGTCTACCCTGATGATAGCAATAACCCTCTTCTTTGGGGTTAATCATTTTAACTTGATTATTCTGTAACAACCTTATCTCCAAATAAGGTCACATTCTGTGATATTAGAGGGTAGGACTCCAACATATGAATTTGGGGGGGACACAATTTAGCCCATAACAGATGGGTTGTATGCTGGGCTTTAGAGCTTTTCAAGACTCACCCCATGCCAGCGGGCCCACTCATCCACTGCAGCTGTCAAAATGTAGGCTCTTTAAAGAAATGCAAGCACCAGAATCATGTGTGGCTCTTGCTGTTTATCCTCTTGTTGCCAACCTGGCTCATTTCCCCAAGAGGGTGTTTGTGTGGCCCGAGGCACCTGCTAGTCTGCCTCTGCTGGCCCCTTCCAAGGCGAAAACATGGGAAGCTGAGACATAGGTGGCCACCAGGACCCAGTGCCTTTGTGATTTCCTCTCTGGTTTCTTCTATTTTGTTTCCTTCCTGCACTCTGTGGCTTGTCTGCACATTTCACCCTTTGACCCTCTCTGCTAGTCCCTCCTTCTTCTTTATTGCCCTGAGTTATCTCCCCTTTTCCATAACTCTAATCACTTTCTTCATGTTCTCCTTCGGTAAAGGGTGAGGAAATTGCAAGCAGAATATGCACCTTTTATTAGGTGATACGAACTGCATCCTGCTGGATTAACCTCAAAAATCCTAAAATATGAAGACATCTGCCTGGTAGAGCACTGAAAGGAGAAATTATCTTTATGCTTTAGGATAGCTTCTGATTAGACTTTTTAGCACAAGGAGAAAAAAAGCCAGTTGTCTTTCACCCAGGAGTGGATTTGGCTTCTCCATGGCTTCCTGCCATGCCTGTAACCTCAGGGTGCTGGTGGCCGTTGTGTGTGGGCTGCTGACGGCCACTGTCGTGGGACTGGGCATCTGGAGGATTGTGATCAAGATCCAGAGAGGTAATGCTGTTCTGCTACATTTAACTCAGAGCAAAAAAGGGAACTGAGCCTTTGTCCTTGCCACCGGACACACCAGTACTGGGAAGTGCCTTGTCCAGGCTGAGGCTGCCCACCAAGGTGGCATTTATGGGGTATAAAAGACTGGGTCAATTGATGGCCAGTAGATGGTTGTAGATGGTGTGAGTGGGCAGGGTGAAGAGTGACATATTGGCCTCTTTTTGCTCTTTTAACTCTTTTAACTCCAGGCTGAATTGATAGCAGAATAATAGTTAAAATCACTAGTAACACATGTTTGGGTTTATTTGTCTAAATCCAAGAAAGGTGGACTTCCTGGATTTAGCACCCCCACCCCCAAACATGCACAGAACAGAATTTCATTTCAAGAAGGAAGTTTAAGAATGTTATCATTAAGATTGTAAATAGGCTGGGCGGTGGCTCATGCCTGTAATCCTAGCACTCTGGGAGGCCGAGGTGGGCGGGTGGTCTGAGCTCAGGAGTCCCAGACCAGCCTGAGCAACAGCGAGACCCCGTCTCTACTAAAAATAGAAAGAAATTAATCGGACAACTAAAAATATATAGAAAAAATTAGCCGGGCATGGTGGCTCATGCCTGTAGTCCCAGCTACTTGGGAGGCTGAGGCAGGCGGATCACCTGAGCCCAGGAATTGGAGGTTGCTGTGAGCTAGGCTGACGCCACGGCACTCTAGCTCGGGCAACAGAGTGGGACTCTGTCTCAAAAAAAAAAAAGAAAAGAAAGAAAAGAAATTAAAGAAAAAAAATTAGATTGTAAATAAAATGATCTCATGGGTTGTACACAAATTTCCCACTTTCCAGGTGTAGAAAACTATGTAAAAAATTAAGATCAGTTAAAAAATGACTTTTCTGGTTATTCAATTAATATTTGTTAATCCCCTACTGTGTGCCAGAACTGACCTGGGGAGGAGGGTGGGAGGGGACAGCAGTGTGTACAATGATGTTAAAGAAAAGCCCTCCCAGAAGTAACAGAAACTTTCAATCATCCTCATGCTGGTTCCCCTGGGCTGCGGAGGTTCTCCATAAAGGGATTCAAAGTTGGATGCGCTGAACACTCCCTTTTGTAGAAAACAGAGAAATTTTCTAATGAAACACAGTAAATAAGGGTAAACAATGCCAGTCAGGAGAGGTAGTGTGCCCTCCAAGCAGGTAACTGCGGAGGATCGAAGGGAGGGCAGCCAGCAGGAGCACGGAGCATGGCTGCAGAGAGCCACTGCTAAGGACCAGAGGGGTCCAATTTATTGGCTGCTGAGGGGGTGGCAGCTGGGAATGGATCTGTCCTCCCCCACCAACCTGCCCGACAGTGTTTAGAGATACTGTATTAATAGTACTTAGGGAACTGGGATGAGAAAATAAACCAGAAAAAAAAACCCAGTGCAATTTAAACTTGAGGAAAATGTGTTTCGTTCGTGTGTTAAAGGTTTCTAAAATAGATTAATTCAGGTTTAAAAAAATTTTACCCTGTTAAGCCTGACAAATTTAGAAGACCTCATTTAAAGGAATACTTCTAAGAAGTCTTTGTTCCTTCTTTCCTTCCCTTCCTTCCCTTATTTATATGATATCTACTTTTAAAGGGAAATTTGTGGGGTCTTATGAAAGACACAGTTACAATAGAACCATTAAAACCAGGACCAAAGTACAAACACAGCATAAGAAGCAGTGCAGGGTAGGGGACAGAAAGTACATGCAAGTCAAAGTCTTAGGGGGAGGGGCTTAAAAGAAATATAAGACATACCCTTGATCTTCCTGGATACCTTACAAAAGGAAGTATGATAGATAGTAAAGATCCCATGTCTACCAGTAGAAGCATACCAGCTCCTCAGAAAGACAAACTTTTCCCATGTTCTGAGCAGAATTTTTCAACTGGCTGTTTATATAAGGACACCCCTCAGGCTTTGGGTAATCCCCGTGGCAAAGGAGAGGATTATCACTATCATTTAAAGAAAAAGATTGAAACACTGGTACTGTTTGGTGCTGCTATTTTGCCTTGTGCATTTCACTGAGTGTGTTTTAGCTGGGAAATTCTGTTTTGTTCCACTTTCCTCTCTTCCACTCACTCCACTCCACTCCGCTGCACCCCACCTCTCCCATCCCATCTTGTCCTGTGTAATCTTTGAATAGTTTTGCTTCGGTCTCTTTCTTTGGGTACGGAGGTGAATTTTTTTTTTTAATTTCTTTTTTAAAGGGAGAGAAAAGTCACTCACATCTCTGAGAAACTGAAGAAAACTATGAATGTCTTATTAGGAAAAAATATACACAAACACAATTTTGGATAAACTAATTTTATTGCATTTAAAATTTATAAAGAGAATATAAAAATTATGTCTCTCTCACTTTTATTGTTCATGCAAAAATAACGGCCTCTTTGTGAAAAATAGAAAAAATAATCCAAATTCTGCTTCAATGAGAAGTTACTGTTATTTGGTTGTAGAGTGAATATTGATGTAACAATATTTATGCTATGTATGCATTTAATTATTATAATATCTACAGTGTCAAAAATCCTTATTATGTTCTAGGTACTATGCTAAAAACTTCACATGCTTTATCTCATTTAATTCTGACAGGCACTTTTGAGACATATATTTTCGTATCTATGTTACAAATGGGGAATGGACTCTCAGGGAACATTTTTGTGATTATATAGCTAGAAAGTATTGAATCTGGGTTTGAACCTTGATCATTCTGACTTCAGTATTTGTGGTGTAACTCCCACACTATTCTGCCTTCCTATAGGGAAGACAATGGTAACACAAATCAATTAATTCATCTTTTATTTTTGAGGAAACAATGGCCGAAAACCCTAATTCACAAGGATTGCAGTAAGCAGTAGAATCAGAGCATTCTGTTGTTTTGCTAGGCAAAGTTAGACTCTTTGGGAGTCACGTTGTCTTCAAGTCAAGAAGATCTACATTGTCGATGCTGTTTATAGAGTGCAGATTAGTATTCGTGCTTAAATTTTAAGGTTTTCTGAGTCTTGTAATGGTGTCTGTAGATTTTGGCTATGGAGTAGCTGCCATGGCTTTGCCACCTTCTACTAGTTGCACAAAAGTCCTCCTACAGCTTTGCAGTTATGTGGTTGTCTGCCTTTGATCTTCTAGTACTCAACAGCAAAAGAGACCGCATTTTATAGTAGTATTCATCCTGGTGACGGCCTTTAATGGAAAGAGTTCTCATGTTAATGTTGCCCCAAACATCTTATAGCCGTCAAACAAGCCATGAATGAGTTCAACTCTAATTATTCTAAGTGTGAGTTCTTCTTTTAACTTTTTAAAATTAATCATTGCTTTAATAGTAAACAAGCGCTTCAAGACATGGCCTCTAGATTGTCAGTGATCTTCTGGGTAGTACAGAAAAGATTTTTAATTTTGTTCATGTTTCTTAATAAGTTTTCTTGTTAAAAGGTCATAGGTTAAGGCTCTGATCTTGATAAAGTTAACAGCATTTCATGGGCATAGACAAGACTTATTTCAGGATTTCTGGAATAGTCTTTGGCATTTTTTATATGCTGCTGATGAAAATATTAAATAATAATGATCTTTTTTCACCAAAGTAGCACAGTGAAACGTATTGCCAAGTGTAATACTTTCTCCGTCTATTTTCCCAGAAACAGGATTTCCTATTCATTTGAAATTTTGCTTAATAATGAAAATTTTCAGAACTACTGATGACTTTTTCAATTTCCAAAAGGAGCTCAAGACTTGAAGTTCTTTTCCAGTGATGTCAGTTCACCTAGAACAATCTTCATCCAGAGTTTCACATGACTATCTCCTTTGACGATTTAGGTCTTACGTAGAATGTCACTTCCTCAAAGAGACCTTTCCTATCCACCCTGTCTAAATTATTCTCTCTTTCACTCTCTTTTACATGTATTTTTTCATGGTTTTTACCACTGACAATTTCTTATTTATTTGTTTATTGGCTGGCTGGCTGTCTCCTCATTTCTAGAATGAAAGCTCCAAGAAGGCAGAGACCTGCCTTACTGTTAACAGTGACTTGAGATGGGATGGAATGGGATCAAACAGGCAGAGTAGAGTGGAGTGAATGGAAGGGAGTGAAGTGAAATGAAACAGAATTTACCATCTAAAACACACTCTGAGGGAAATGTACAAGGCAAAACAGTAGCAGCAAACAGTGCCAGTCTTTCAATCTTTTGTTTAAATGATAGCAACAAACTTCTCCTTTGCCACCGGGTTTACTCAAAAGCTGAGGAATATTCCTTATAAAGAGCCAATTGGAAAATTCAGAGCAAGGGGAAAGTTTATCTTTTCTGAGGACCTGGTATGCTTCTTCTGTGTGGTATGGGATATTTGTTACTTATTATTCCTCTTTTTGGTTCTGAGCCCTCAGAAGTTCAGGGATATGTTTTGTATTTATTGGAAGCAACTCCTCCTAAGCCTTTGACTTTTATATACTTTCTGTTTCTCACCATATGCTCTTCCTGTGTTCCCCGCACCTAGAATAGTGCTTGGAATATATTTGCCAATACACAGTTGATGAGTAAATGAAAGAATCGTGTGAAAACCGGAAGCTGGACTGTCCTAGTTCACTTGAACTGCTATAATAAACTGGGTACCTTATAGACAACAGAAATTGATTTCTCATAGTTATGGTGGCTGCGAAGTTTGGGATCAAGGCACTGGCACATTCAGTGTCTGGTAAGGGGCTGCTTCCTGGTTTAGAAAAGGCATCTTCTTGTTGCATCCTTATGTGGCAGAAGGGGAAAACTCTGGTCTCTTTGTCCCCTAAAGGGCACTAATCACACTCATGAGGGCTCTACCCTCATGACCTAATCATCTTTTAAAATCCCTGTCTCCTAACACCACCACATTGGGGATTAAGTTTCAACGGATAAATTTTGGGAGGACACAAACATTCAGTCCATAGCATGGATTAAGAGTTGTCAAATAGTTATATTCATAAATGATATATCCTAGCTACCAGTTCCTTGTGACCTTCTTCAAAACATTAAAAGAATTGCAATTCTGGATTTGTTAAGAAAAATGCCATTTTAGAAGGGTTTAGACTCTTTCAGTTAAGAAAGACACAATTTTAGTTTTCTTCCTCTGCTCCAAGCCATGTGACACATGACCATTTCTAGGACTCTCAGCTTCATTAAGACCTCTCCAGTTGTGTGTAGCCTTTTTTGTAAGATCAGTAATCTTGTAGGGTGCTTTTATGTTGGAGCAAATCTAAGCTTTGTTGGACCTCCAGTCTTTCACATTGGGCGTTCTTCATAGAAAACCATCCAACTTGTCCGATGTATTTTCAGAATGGACAGACGTAAGGTGTTCCATCTCTGTTGGCTTCATCCTTCTGATGGCAAGACGCTTGTATGATAAGAAGCAGTATGGCTTTTGGGTTTCATCACATGTGATGATGAAAGTAAAATGACAACATAATCAAGCTTAAGCTTTATTGTATTTCTTTCCATTGACATTTCCCAACTTGCTCTAGGCCTGATGTAATCCTTGACAGATGTCCATAGTCATAGTGGTAGGGAATGTTTTCTTTAACTCCTATCAATGGGAGAGTGTCTTAACCTCAAAACACCTGAGCCATGTTATTACACCTTAGTCAATCATATGCTACACCTCTTCTGGCTTATAGAATTTTCTGCTTTCTGTCATCAGCACTGTTTTTCCCACCACTCCCCAGATAGTCTATATTTCATTCCCTGTCACCAGACACACATATTCCTCAGCCTGCCAAGAGACTTAAGTAGGCTAAAATATTCCTAACCTGCAAGGTCAGATTTCATAGCATTGGTAATTCTTGCACAGTAGAAAATGACAGTTGTTGGGAAAGGTCAATAAGAGTTTATTGTCTCTCAGAAAATAATCTTTCCACTGATACTTGGCTTTCATTTCACTCAATTACAGAGGCAAATTTGGTAATAAATCTAACTCATGTGACTCGTCCTAGAGGGTAGCTGCAGAGAAGTATTTTCTGGATGGAGAAAGTTGGGTTTTAGGCAGCTGTAGTGTTCTGTAGTCTCAACCCTGGTAGTATAAATCTCTCCTCAGCTCCTTTACCAGTCTACCTACTTGTTTCTCCAAATAACCACCCTCTAAATTAAAAAGAGTCTATGAGAGGGAAGGGATTGTTTGTTGAGAAATAAATTCTGTTATGTAATAGGACATGGGTTATTTTAACATCAGAATCAGTGATGTTTAAATTGTTGATCTCATTTTAAATGTCACTTGATCAAACTAAGAGGCTGGAATCTTGGCATAGAGGATTATTCTTGAATTCCAGGTAGTAGATATTTTTACTCAAAATGTGGACCACCAATTGTAGGTCTTTGATGGCACATGTGTTGAAAAATCTATAGAATTTCAACCATTATAGGTCTTTGATGGCACGTGTGTTGAAAAATCTATAGAATTTCAACCAATATAATGGTTAAGAGCAAGGACTTGAGAGCAGGAGAGAAAGGTACATGAGTTGGGGAAAGAAAGCTCTGGAGCCAGACTGCCAGAGTTTATACCCCAGTGCTGCTCCTTCTAGACAAGTCACTGTGATCAAGTTATTCAATATTCCTGTGTCTCAGTTTTCCTATCTATTGTGGGAATAATAATAAACCCTACCTCACAGGTAGGATTAAATGAGTTAATACATTGAAAATTTTAAGATGATTTTTATTACATCGTAAATAATAAATGTTGGCTAATATTCTCTAATTTATGAATTTTTAGATAATTGAGTATATAGCATACTTGTCCCCACTCCATGAATTATACCTTGAGTAGATACCATTGACCTACATTCAACCTTTGTATTAAGACTGAAGTTATCAAACCAAGGATTTACAATAGGTTTAATCATTAAGTTCAACTGACTAGCTCCAAACCGAAACAGGGACAGTTTTAAGAACTGTCTTCTCTTCCTGCATTTGATTTCAATATTTATACTACACTGCACCATCAGTGGAAAAGTTTATTAAAATGTTTAAACCAGTTTATTGAAATATTTAACCAAGTAATTAATACTGGATAAACTTTACCTTAAGTAAAGACTACGTGTATTTTATTTGTATACATCTTTCAGGGGTTTTTTTTTTTTCAAACTTGTCCTCTGGTTTAAGAGTTAACTTTATCTTCACCCAAATATTTCAAATTCCTGATCTGGGACAAATGACAGATGCTTGAATTTTAAACCCCAAAAAGCTGAGCCATATACTAGAAAGATCTCTAGATGGAATGTCTTTGGCTAAGGAAATATGTTACATGCATGGATTGCATAATGGTCAAGTCAGCGCTTTTAGCGTATATGTTACCTGAGTAACCACATTGTACCCATTAACTAATTCCTCATCATCCACCCCCTCTACCCTCTCACCTTCCCAAGTCTGTGCTATCATTCCACTTTCTATGTCCATATGTAAACATTTTTTAGCATCTGCTAATGAGTAAGAACATGAGATATTTGACTTTCTGTGCCTGGCTCTTTTCACTTAGGATAATGGCTTCCAGTTCCATCCATGTTGCTGAAAAGAAATGATTTCATTGTTTTTTTTATGGTGGAATAGTATTCTATTATATAAATATATCACATTTTCTTCATCCATGCTCCATTGATGGGCACTTAGGTTGATTCCATATCTTTGCTATTGTGAATAGTGCTGTAATAAACATATGAGTGCAGGTATCTTTTTGCTATATTGATTTCTTTTCCTTTGGGTAGATATCCAGTAGTGGGATTGCTGGATCAAATGGTAGTTCTGTTTATAGTTCTTTCAGAAATCTCCATACTGTTTTGCATGGAGGCTATACTAATTTACATTCCCACCAACAGTGTATTAGAGTTCTCTTTTCTCCACATCCTCACCAACATCTGCTATTTTTCGTCTTTTTAATAACAGCCTACGTGCATTTTTAACAAGATCAACTAACCATATATGTTTTATCTATTTATAAACTCTTTATTCTTTTTCATTGATATGTTTGCCTATCTTTATACTGATTCTATCCAGTTTTGATTGCTATGGCTTTATAGTAAGTCATAAAATTAGCAATGTGAGCCGTCCAACTGTGTTCTTTCAAAAGTTTGTTTTGGCTTTTCTAAGTCTTTTGAATTTCTATAAAAATTTTAAATCAGCTTGTTAATTTCTAAAAAAACCCATCTTTTGTTTTTGTATTTTGGCTGTACCAGTTTGGACAGAATAGATACCAAAACAACTTTGAGACTTATATCCATCCATGATACATGTTTCCACTTATTTAGATTTATTAAAATTTCTCACAACAATGAGGTCTTGCACATATTTTGTTAAGTATATTTCCAAAAATCTTATTATTTTTGATGCTAATTTAAATGGAAATAATTTTATACTTTTATGTTACAATTGTTTTCTACTAACGTGTATTTATTTTGTATCATGCAGTCTGGCTAAATTCACTTATTAATTCTAGTAGGTTTTTTGCGACATGTTAGGATTTTCAATATATTTGATGATATCATCTCAACAAAACATAGCTCTGTTTTCTTTTTACTTGGCTTTATGCCTTTTCTTTCTTTCTCTTGTGTATTGCACTGGGTAGCATCTTATGTACAATGTGAGTAGAAGTGGTTAGAGCAATTACATTGAACTCTTTTTTGGTCAACCTTAGGGGAGAAAGCATTCAATATTAAACTATTAAGCATGATGTTAGTGGTAGGTGCTTCATAGATGATTTTTATCAGTTTGAACCAGTTCCGTTTTATTCCTTGTTTGCTGGGAGTTTTTTAATTTTTTAATTGAGACGCTTTTTGTCCCCTGCATTTATTGAGATGATCACATAATTTTTCCCCTTTATTCTGTCATAGGGTAAATTAAATTAATTTATTTTCTATTCCTTTCATTCCTGGGATAAATGTCACTTGGTCGTGATGTTTATGGTGGGATTCGATTTGGTACTATTTTTAAAGGATTTTTGCATTTGTGTAAATGGGGTTTATTGGCCTGTAATTTTCTTTTCTTGTACTGTCTGTGTCAGATTTTGGTATCAGGGTTATCTTCGCACTATGAAATAATTTGGGAAGTTTCTTCCTTTCTCTGTTTTCTGAAAGTGTTTGTATAAGATTGACATTATTCCTTTGCTAATTCACCCACAAAACTATCTGGGCTGATAGTTGGTTGCTTTCAGGATTTTCTTCTTATCTTTGAATTTCAGCAGTTTGACCATGACGTATCTATGTGTGCTTTTCCTTATATTAAATATTTATTTTTCTTGTGATTTGCTTAGCAGCTTGAATCTATAACCTAAAGTTCTTAATCAAATTTGAAGAATTTTAATCACTATTTTAAAAGATATTTTATCTTCCCTATTCCTTCTCTTCTCCCATTCTGGGACTCCGATTGCATATATGTTAGACTACGTAATATTGTCCTATAGATCCCTGCAGCTCTGTTTATTTTTTTTCCGTCTTTTTCTCTCCAGATCTGAGGGTAATTTATACACAGCCTTTGAGCTTCCTTTCTACATGGTTCCTGCCATTCTGGGATATCCTCCTTTAATTCCCAGTTGTTCTAGTAGCCCCAACATATTCCTCTCATATCTTCATCCATTAAGGCTGTGGCTTTCAGCCACTTCTGCCATATAGACTGGGTAGTGCCCTTAGAGGAGACACTGTATAAACTTGGAATATCATTTAATTTCTGTCTTTCATTGCTGTCCAGTGCCTTCAGGTAGCTTTTTTTTAAAATATCTTTTCTGCAGAGATTAAAATAATTATCTGTAGAAAGGTTAATATGGTACAATTTACTCCATCATTATTGGAACTGGAACTCTGCCTTCTGTATTCTTAAGCTTAGTTAATTTGTTCACCATCCACTCTGTTTTCCAATTTAGAGACTCCACTGTCCCTGACTCAAAATAACCAGTCATTAGATCCTAACAATCCTTTCTCAGATATGCGTCCTGCATCTCTGGACACCTAACTTCGTCAGAGCCACTGCTTTAGTCCTATTCCTCACTCAACTGTCTCTCCTGGCCTCCTAGCCTCAGTCACTTCCCATACTTCCTGAGGTGTCTTCCTTCAAAACATTGCTTACTATTCCCCTCCCTTGTTTTAAGACTCCTGTGTGGTTCCTTCAGGATTAAATCTCCTTGGCTTGGTCTATAAAGCCCCTCACAATCCCATCTATGTCCTGTTGTTTTTCTATAGAACCAACGCTGTATGTTAAACTCTTCTCTGTTCCTTGGACACATAAGGACTTTCCATGTTTTTGTGATTTTTGCACTTTGTATCCTACCTACTTGGGTCATCCATTTTCATCTGGCTTTTGTAGATTTAATCTTAGAATCCAATTCAAATATGACCTCTCTGGAAAGTTTTCCCTGACTGGGATACCTCTGTCTTCAGTATCTTGCCCTGGTGTTCTTATAGTACTTATAAGTCTTTACGTTGACTTTATCGATCTATCTATTTCTGTCTAATCTGTCTATCACCTGTCTGCTATCTGTATCATCTCCTCTTTTTTGGGCGGGCTTTAATGTCCTTGGTCAAAGTGTTATGTGTTTCAGCTATGTCTTTTTTGGTGTCCATAACATCTAGTAAGCATTGTACTTCCTGTGTAGATTCTCATTGCATGTGTTTGTTGATGATGATATTAAAAAGGATATTTCTCAGCAATGATACTCAAAACAGTGGTTTTACATATATGCATACACAAAGGGTGCAATGCGCACCCTCCGAGAGATGGACACGCTTGGGACTGGGACTTGGGGGAAGGGGGGGCAAGGGCAACATACGTAACCTAAACATCTGTACCCCTATAAACAATAAACAATAAAAAAAAATAAAATAAAATAAAATAAAAAGAAATTAAATGGCCACAGGCATGAAAGGAGGAACTAATCGGCCAATTCACATACTATTCTGTTATTTATTGTTCCCTTAGGAACATTTGCTCCCCCATCAAGCACCCCTACAGAGTTCTGCAGGAATGGTGGAACCTGGGAAAATGGCAGATGTGTATGTACAGAGGAGTGGAAAGGACTGAGATGTACAATTGGTAAGTTACTGGGGTGTGAGGTTTAGGTGACTCTTGTGTTAATAAGAGCAGCAAGGTTTCTGGAAGCTTCAGTTAATGATTACAGAAACAGTAGGCATAATATGATGGTTTAAGATGTGTTTATCAGTTCAATAGTAAAAGCCGAATTTTCTTCTTGGGTTATTTACCTATGTATTCGCTATTCCTTGTCTGTTTTCTGACTATCAAGTTTCTCTGCAAACTCACAGTTGTGTTTCCTTCTGACTGCATGTCTAATCCAGGGCAATGGGTGATATTCTCTCAGGTTCTTTCAATTGGTGATATGCCATAATACCCTATTTCAAATATCACTATACACATTTTCTGAAATTAAGATGCATCTTCCTATCCAAGTATACACTTGTATTAAGTTTTTGTCTTTTCTTCCTTCTCCTTGAAAAGTTGTTACTAAATTAGTCATTTGATCTCAATCAATGCTGTCTCGGAACCAAAGTTCAAGGGTTTTTCTTGATCTGAAGTGTGCTTCACAACACTCTGCACACTTCATGCCCTCTGCTTAGGATCCAGAGCCCTGGAAGCCCACTCCTATCATTTCCTAGACTCCTACCAGCCAGTATATCCCACACACCCCGTGACTTCAGCCCTTTTGCTTGGACCTATATTCTCGCGATACCACTGTAGGCTGCACATTTTTTTTTTGAGACAGAGTCTCACTCTCTTGCCTGGGGCGAGTGCCGTGGCGTCAGCCTACCTCACAGCAACCTCAAACTCCTGGGCTCGAGCAATCCTACTGTCTCAGCCTCCCGAGTAGCTGGGACTACAGGCATGTGCCACCTTGCCCGGCTAATTTTTTTTTTTTTCCCTCTCTCTCTCTCTCTTTTTTTTTTTTTTTTTAGCTGTCCAATTAATTTTCTTTCTATTTTTGGTAGAGACAGGGTCTCGCTCTTGCTCAGGCTGGTCTCGAACTCCTGAGCTCAGAACGATCCGCCCGCCTCAGCCTCCCAGAGTGCTAGGATTACAGGCGTGAGCCACTGCGCCCGGCCTAGGCTCTGTATTTTTAATTTCAAGATTCCACCTAGTCTGATACACTCTCCTTGCTGATGTGTCAATGCTCACATTCCACCTCTACCCAGATATATATTGTGCACGTTTTAACTAGAATCTGTTATCTAACATACTAGTTATTCTAATGGCAGTAACTTAAGCAGAGAGGAAAATATTGAAGTTCCTCACAGGCCAGTGTGTTCTATTAGCCTTCTATTACCCTTCTAATTACACTGCAGAGGTTCTGAACTTTGACTTTTATCTGGTTTCAATTTGAAAAAGGAAAGTATAATTTATAATGAAAAAAATATATTTTTCTTTTCTTTACAGCTAATTTCTGTGAAAATAGTACCTATATGGGTTTGAATTTTTCCAGAATTGCAGTGGGCAGATATGGACCTTCCTTGCAAACATGTGACAAGTATACACCAAATGGTATGTGTTTTTCCACACATGTTTTCTATTTAGGCATAAAAATCGTCAGGCTGTGTCATACCTATCACTGCTCCAAGTAGTCTGAGACCCCTGGAAGAGGCATCAAGGACTCAGCTCCCTTTCATGATGCCAATGTCTAAAGTTTAGGGTGGTACTTTACCTAATCCTAATTTTCCTACAAACCTCAGTATGGATCAGTTGTTTGTGAATTCTTGATTTTTTTCTTAATTGTTTTATTTTTCCAGCTTACTCTGTCTCTTAGAGTTTGATCAGGTTAACATTTGCTCTTTGAGTTATATAATTTGTTTCAACTTTTACAATTAGCCTAGATTATAGATTTATACCATCTTCTCCACTGTCAGACTTCATCTTTCCAGGTAGAGATGCATTGTTACGTCTATCTGCAGTTGGTAGTCCTGCATCTTCTTTTTGGTCATTTTAGTTATCCATCTTGGAACATTTTCTAGCTTCATTCTACCTTTTTTGAACATGACTACCTTATTTGCATAAAGCCATTCCAAGCATAAAGGAACAAATAATATTTTCTATTTCTAGTATGTTCCCTGATAATATCTAGGATTTTGATGACTTATTTCAGTGGCACATTGGGTAATATCTTCTGAGAAGTGGCCTTTAGAAATTCAAGGATCACTTTCTTGATAACTAGAGCCTCTTATGCCATATAATTTTCCCTAAAAGTTTTACCCATCTCTTGTTTGCATTGACTTTCATTTCATCAATCCTCCTATCTCTCACATCTTTCTGTAGGTAATTCCCCATTTCCTGCAGTACTGGATACCTCAAGAATATTGCCAATTTTAGATCACTTACAAAAATGATAGAACTGATGTCAGTAATGAATCCTGGGGAGAATGTCACATTTTATTTAGATATTTTTGTATATATCAATGGATCTTTGAAACATTGAATAAATTACATGAACTGCTTTCTTATATGCTTCTTTATTTATTCTAAGAGATTATGTAGATCTGCATTCCATTCATAGAATCCAAATTGCTTCTACCCACATATATCATGCTTACTCAAGTATTCATGATACTACTTGTCTTTACATAGGGTCTTCCAACATCTTGATTAAGAGTTCAGAGGGTAAAAGGGAAGGTTCAGTCATATTGGTACTTAGTACATGTACCATATATACCATACTGTACTATATGGTATGCAGTGGGTACCTATTATCTTAATTTTATGTGTCTTATATGTTTTACATATTTCATAATGATTTATAAAGAAGATACAACTTACAAAACATAACCGTGTGCTACTGAATAGGGAAGAGTAAACGTGTCAATAATATACCCATGAAGGGTCATTACACTTGATTGATAATATATTACTTTTAGGGGATGAGAGAATCACCATCTTTCCTTTGGTTATTTGTTTTTCTTTTCTGAACAGCTATTATTAAAACATATTTATGTATTTGCCTTTGAATTTCAGACTGAGATAATATCATTTCACATATCTAACTGTTGGCAAATTAACTTTCAATTTTATTCTAAGAATTACTTCTAATTTCTCAATTTTATGTAGCAAATGATAAAAATGCTTTTCAATTATTTTTAAGTAGGGATATTTATACTCGTAGGTAACATTGATTTAAAGATGAACTGCTGAACTTGACCTATGGCCACCTAAAATTTATTTATATCCTATATGGATGTTATAAATTTTCATTATGTCATGGAGTAGAGGTGGATCCATCATATAAATTAAGGGTTACTCCAATCTTCTACTTTAAATGATGTTGAAGTAATCTCTAATTTTATTGTTTCTAGTTGTTGCCCCAAGAAGCAGCTGCTCAAAGCTGGTCTGGAGGAAAAATTCACCTTCTGGCCAGCTATCCCTCTAGTTATGATTTTATCTATAGAAGCTACTTAAGTATTAGCTATAAGAGGACAGGGAGTTAGGGAGGCTCAAGTGATAATCCTAGGAAATAAACCAAATGACCCAGCAAGCATTTATTGAGAACCAACCAAACATCTAATAGGTGCTGCAATGCAATAGAACTCGCTGCCTTTCAGGCGTGATCCAGATTTGCATAAGGAAGGAAAGATCAACATATAATTCAATATCTAGTAGAAATTTTTCACATGGTTCTGGTGTTTCAGCTTAGTATTCCCCCATCATATCCCATTCAAAGCTATTATGTCCCCAATTGTTAGAAGGTAAACTTGCTTACAGACATCAAAAGAAGGAAATAGACAAATGGTCTTCTGAATTCCAGATTTAAAAATTGAGACAAGTGGTATCTGCCTAAAATATTCTTGTAGTAACTGTCTGATCTGCTTTTCTATTCCTGTGTATCAGACCATCCTAAACTTGTTGGCCTAAAAGAATAATGATTTAGATTTCTCTCAGTTCTGTGGTTGGCCAGCTTGGCTGTGCTGAAAGGTCCAAAACAACCTCACCCACATTTCTGAGGCAGGGGTGCTGGCTGTTGGCTGGAGGCCTCTGTTCTCCTCCATGTGGCCTCTCACCTTCCAGTGGGTTAGACCTGCTTCTTTGCTGTCTCAGGACAGCATTCCAAGAGGGTAAAGGCTGAAACTTCAAGGCTTCTTGAGGTGTAGGCTCTGGAACTTACACATTTCTACTGTGTTCTGTTGGTCAAGGTGAGTCACAAGGCCAGCACAGACTCAGGAAGTAGAGGAATAGCCCTTACCTCTTGATGGGAGGGGCAGCAGAGTCACCTTGTAAAAGGACATGTGTACAGGTGCAGGTGGTTGCTGTGGTCATTTGCAAACGCCGTTATTTTTTTTAATTTTCTTTTTATTAAAGCGGGCAGTCCAATGGCAACCCGGCTGTGTGGTCTCTCCGAATACGGAGAGATAGAATTACAAAATGTGACATTAGGAAATTGCAATGACAATCTGGAATCCCTGGAAAAGCAGGTATGCCATATGGTCCACATGATGGGCAACTGGGAGAAATTCTGACTCTGTGTAAGATCTCTATTCTTCAGATACCTAATGGTCAAATCGATGCTTTTAAAATGCTCAAATTAGAAATAACAAAAACTAGTGACTAAAACTATTATTATTTTTTAAGTTTACATCTGTTTATGAAAAAGGACAGTTGAATATGTTTGTTCAGCAAATTTCAGCAAGTGAAAATCTATAGCACATCTTAAACGGCCTCATCTTTGTAGACCAGTAAAGTTTTGACTGAAAATAGATCCCTGACATTTGAGACCAAAGGAAGGTCTTTTGATGGTCTCCCAGATCAGAATGAAAAGCAAAAAATTATAACCAAAGACCCTTTAAGACAGGAGGAAACTCCAAACCTGACACTGGTTTCAGAGCAGGTGGAATGAAAAGTACATATGATGAGATATTTTTTCATACAGATTAAATTATTTTGACTAAGCACATACGCAAATGTGTATGCATGGAAGAGGTAACACTCTGGGCCAAGCAAGGGGAGACAGAGGCAATATACCTTTATGTAGGTCCTTTAATGTGCCAGGCATGTGACATATATTATCTCATTTAATCTTTATAAAGCTTCTGTGAGTTGGGTTTTATTGCCATATTATAATTATGGCTAAAAACACTATTAGTAATTTCTAAGCACTTACATGCCAAGTGCTGTGCTGGACATTTTACTTATGTTATTGGTTCATCATATTTAATTCTTATAACACCACAGATAGGTATTAATGTACTCATTTTATAGATGAGGAAAATGTGGATCTGAGAGGTGAAGTGTTTTGCCAAGTGACTACAGCCAAAAAGTGATGGAGCTTATCTTGGTTATAAAGTCTACACTGTACACACTGGTTTCCTAATCACAGATGGGCAGGGTGAGGGTAAGGCGAGGGTGGGAGTTGGGGTGTGGAGGTGGCTGCCAACCACACAGACTGGAGGAAAGACAGCAGATTCTGGAGTCTGACAAACCAGTGTTTGACTCTTAGCTCTGCTACTTCCAAGCTGTGTGAAACTCCACTTCTCTTGAGACTTTAAATGGGACTGAGGGTGCTCAACTCACGATGTTATTTTTTTGTTTCTTTGTTTTTATTTTCTCTTTTTTGATTTTTTGAGACATGGTCTCGCTCTGTTGCCCAGGCTGGAGAGCAGTGGACCAATCATAGCTCACTGCAACCTCAAACTCCTGGGATCAAGTGACCTTCCTGCCTCAGTCTCCTGAGTAGCTGGGACTACAGGTGCATGCCACCATGCCCAGCTGACTTCTTATTTTTTGCAGAGACAGGGTCTCACTATGTTGCCTAGGCTAGTGTTGAACTTCTGGCTTCAAGCAATCCTCCCACCTTGGCCTCTCAAAGTGCTGGGATTACAGGTGTGAGCCATTGTGCCTACCCTATAATGTTGTTTTGCTTATTAAATGTGATAACATCTGTAAACATCTAGCCAAGTGCCTAGCACACAGCAAGGACTTGGCTATAAATAAGACAGTTATTTGTTTCTGTCTACTGATTGGATATTGTTTCTGACTCTTCCCCAAGTGTGAATAGCCTGTGACATTGGTTTGATTTTTGAAATGATGCTGCCATCTAGTGAAAACTAAGTCTCCCTGCTCTCCACACATACATTGACACCCAGCTTCGCTACTGACATTATGGATTAGCCTCACAACACAGAGCCCAGGGACCACCTGGCACCTGGAGAGGTTGCCCTGGCTAATGCTTCCCAAATTATCTGTGCTGAAAAACCAGTTAAAAAAATTTCCCACCCATTGTAGACCAATAATTTTGTAAAATATAATATAATAAAAATAAATTACTAGAAAAATGAAATGAAAAAGACATATAAAATACAAACCAATTTTTTAAAATTATTAGATTCAACAGCATAAAATTCCTGTGTAAATATTTGACCACTGACTTTCAGTTTCTGTGCTTATCACCCTATGGACTTTGTAACAAACAGTGAACTAACACTGGTCCCTGGACACACTTTGAGTAGCTCCGATCTAGGTGGGGCAGCCCATAATAGTTAATCAATCCTGGCAGACAGTAAAGGCTGGGAAAACCACTGGCCTGCATATACTTTGTCCTTTAGGCAAGGAAAGAAGTAGACACAAAAAACTGGGGAGATGTGATGTTCAGGAGATTGAAACTCAGCTAATTCCAGCTTATTCACCTGCAGTCATTTGAAAAATGTTTAGAGATAAACCTAGTTTTTTCTGGTTTTTTTTTTTAACTTTTAAACAGGTAGATAGTGTCACGGCAAGCTTTGATAATATTTCTAGCGAAGCCCAGGTTTTAACATCTGATGCCAGTAAATTAACCGCTGAGAACATCACTTCTGCTACTAGAGTGGTTGGACAGATCTTCAACACATCTCGAAAAGCTTCACCTAAGGTAAAACTCACAGACTTTTTTTTTAAAGACGGCAGTTAGGAAACAAATACAAACATCCTGAACGCCTCTCCTTATTCCATGATATGGATTTGGGCATGGTTTAGGTGGCTTAAAACCATTTTGCAGAGCAGCCCTTGAGACAGATGCTCAAAAAAATACAAAAGGGCTTCTCGTCCAAATATTTTCTTTCTGGATACTCATGATGAGCATTGTTATATTAAATCTGGGAAGTCCTGGAATGAATAAATCTATGTCATCTTATTAATATGCTTACCAATTGCATTTGTCCTCATCATCCCTATTCTGTTGTAAGTAAATAGTGTTTCGAGGAACTTATTTTGGAACATGCTATTTTAAACTGTAATCCCTTTCTGTTAAGAATATTTGCATTTTGGTCTTGGCTTTGTGAAAACTTTAAGCCTAGTTTACATTTCTGATATTATAACCTGCTAAACTCTAGTACCTGAAAACAAGGAAGTATATGCAACATTTACCAATTGCTGTAGCTTGGGTATGGTCAAGCAGGGCTGTAAACCACCAAATATGGACTGACCAAGTGTCTCCGAGTTGAGTATCAGCGTGCCCTTAAAATAGCTGCTCCTTTCTTCCATTCCCTTTAAATGTCTTATTTTTAAAAAAAGTACTTTATGTTCCCTTAGGTCCTTTGTGAAAGTAGGTGGGATTCAAGTCATAAGTTAATAAAAATGGGATAGAAAGAGAAAAATATTGACCACCAAACGTAGAATTTACGGAAGGGTTAGCCAGGAAAGACAGAAGGGCTCAATATCCCCGAAGAGGGTGGTTAAATAGTAATCAAATGACAAGAGATCATCTCTCTGACATACTCCTGAGTTTTTGATTGTAAGAAAATGAAAAATAATCTTACTAAGTCTAATAGTTACTAAAAATAATAGTTACACTAAGTATCACTAAGTCATGCTAAGTATTAACAACCAGAGCACTGCACTCTTCTTATTTTGCTCCTTGCTTCTGTATTCAAGCATTTGCTGTTGTGTTCTTGGAGGTGTGGTGAGGGTTCTGTGAAAGGTCTTGCTGTGAGGTCGAATTCAGGGACCTAAGCCTCCTAAATTCACTACCTTGATTTATATTTTCATTTTGCCTTGTCTTGGTTCTCTCCGCTGTCTTATGTAGATCAAAAACTAAACCTTTAATTTTGTAAAATACTTGCCTCTAGATTATCATACCAGTGGTGCCGCTTGCTACTATAATAATTTATGATGATGATGATGATGATGGTAATGTGCTTGTGTCTTCTATGGTGACTGGTGCCTTCTCCTTGGCAGGCAAAAAAAGTTGCTGTAACAACAGTGAGTCAACTTCTAGATGCCAGTAAAGATGTTTTTCAAAGAGCTGCTGCCACTGATGATGATGATACCTTTACAACGTAAGCACAATTTTAATTTGGAAAGAAAACTTGACAAAGTGCTGTTTACTTTCCTTGGTTGAAGAATTAACGGGGGTGCCTTTTATTTCTCTCATGGATGTAATAACTGGCTCATTCTTCTAGAATGCAGACAGATGAAGTGGTATGTGTTTTCTCCTGGCTCCAGGGGTGGTTGTGGCCTGGGAGATAGAGAGTAACTGGGATTAGATTAGAATTTGTTTTCTCAGCCTAGTTTGTCATGGCCGAGAAGCAACCTCTGTGCAGGGCAGGACCTCTTCCAATTCCTTTCTCAATGCACACAGCTGCAGAGAACAGCTCACTCTGCAGGACACACTGCCGGCCTTTAAACCACACCTCAGCTCTCTCTTTCCAAGACCGTGCTGTATTTTGATTAAGCTTTCTTTCACTTTCCCAACACTACATTGAAAAAAAAAAAAACAATAATCCAACTCTATCTGCTTTCTCTCTTTTTGACTCCTATGTTATAGATTACTTTGGGTTGTATATTTGAACTAAAACTCATGTACTTTTTATTCATAGAGGCTTCTCACTAGGATTCACTGTATTTTTACCTTATATGGTTTTTAAAATCCTTTTTAAATTTAAGTAAATGTGTATACTCATTGTAGAAAAATAAGAAAATATGTAGATTAGCAAAATTTTTAACTTTATTGTAACTTTAGTAACCTGTTGGTATGCATTCCAAATTTTTTCTCTGTGTGTGTGTATGTATGAGTGTATGTGTGTGTGTGTGTAAATATATATATATATACACATATATAAAACATACTGTATTTATTCATAACTCACTTTCACCACTTAATACGTTACAAAAATCTTTTTTATATAAACATTTATTATATAAATATCTATACATCTACACCATAATTTTAGGTTACTGAACAGTATGAATAAACATTTATTTAACCAATTCTCTGCTGCCGGACATTTAGATTGCTTAAAGTCTTTTAATATTGTGAACAATCAATATTCTTATACATCATCTTTGCATGACGTATTATTTCCTTAGGAGAAATTCCTAGAAGTCGTTCTCAGTTTTCTAATGATTCTAACCAGTACCTCTTTAGTGTCAAATCCTCAAAGTAGAAAAAGCACAAAGGCACAACACAGAGCGCTCAAAAGACTGTAATTCTGAGAGGTGGTTGTGGAAGTTGTGTGAACACTTTACTGGTGTATTTTGTGACTTCAGATTTTCAGCAGAGTCTGGGTCCTTCTCACAGGGAGTGTGGACGCCTCTCATTTTTCCTGAAGTGGGAGAAGAAAGTGGCCATGGGTCCTGCCTGGAAGTTGACTCTTGGCCATGACAGCTAAGACTAGAAAACAAGCTGTAATCTGAATCACCCCACTCACTTGCTATCTCCCAGGCCACAACCACCCCTGGAGCCAGGAAGCAACATATACCACTTCATCTGTGAACACAGAGGCCGAGAGCCAGAGTGGGCTCCCTTCAGAGCTGGAGGCTTCATGTTTGCAGAGAGTAGCTAGAGGAAAAGGGGATGAGTGCATGTTTTCGGTGAGAAAGCTGGGGGAAGAGAAGCTATAGAATTTGGCTGAGGACATCACAGGTCACAATACAGATGGGAACACTTTCCTCACAATAAACAACTAAGAATTTTAATGGCTTAAGATATAGAAGAAAAAATAATTTTGTGTGATTTATATGCATTATATGATACAAATGGCTTCAAAGGCGGTGGTTAGAGGATAAATAAAAAATTTAAAATATAGAACACATTGAACTGTGAAAGGCTATAACCACATTCTATCCCTCATTCCTCCCACTCTGAGTTTCTAGCCCACATATCTATTTTCCATGGTATATCAGTTTACCCTCTACCATGTGGTCTTTTGCATAAGCTCTTGTGGACTCACATCCTTCCTTTATTCCCTTAGACAAGGCTTTCACCTGCTTCTAGCCCCCAAGTCAGGTCACCAACCCCTTAGCTCTCCTCAGAAGAATACTCTTGATGAGTTTCCAACAGAGGTCACCTCCCATGCTCCTTTCTCTACAGGGAAATAAATTAATTTTTGCTTTCCATACTCCATCCTTTGAACCAAGGCTAGGTGCATGGTCTCCTGAAAGCCACCAGGCCTTAGTCATCCATCTCACTTCGACTTCTTTCATTCACAGTTTTCCTCTTTGTGTCCTTTAGCTACTGAATTCCCCTTCTACCCTTACAAGGAGAAGTGGAGAGGGTGATAATATAAGGGAGAAGAGTGACAGGAGAGAAAGACTCCACAGCAGCTTCAGCCATCTCGAGCTGTCATAGTAAAGTTCTCTAGCACCCATTCTCTTTTTCTAAAGTGGGAAGAGGCAGAATGTTAAAGTGCACAGAGCTCTGGAGCTGTGGTTAGGGTTTCTGCTGATGGAGAAGAGAGTTAATCTATAATCTAAGAAGCAGAATCGCAAACATGCTATGTGACTCAGTTTCCAGGGCTTAACTTCTTCCTTGGCATAATAAATTTAGAGGGATCTGAAATTTTATTTTCTTTTATAGCCTTGTGGACCCTCGAGCAGGGAGTTGACTGAGGATCCAAGGCAGCTTTGTAGGTCTTAGTAAAGGAGTTTGTGGGTCTTCTATTTCAACAGGAAGAATTAGCTTCTCATTTTTAATTTATATTTGTCCTTACAATGATATAATAACCTCCCTGGTCCCCTTTAAATCATGACTTTGCCAATATAACTGCTGCGCTAATTGGAAAATTTCTGCATCAAAGAATCTGATGACATCTTTCAGTCATTTGTACTAAGTTGATGGTTAGCCTCTGCATTGGCTACTCTGGGGAAGGCACCCGTCTCTAATCTCATCAGTCATGGCAAGAGGAGGGAAGAATCATATGGAAGAAAAAATGGCCTTAGAAATAACTATGGGGAGAGCAACCCTTTAAAAGTGCCTGTGGACGTGGAAAACATCCCAATAAATTGAGCACATCTTTCCCTGTAGCCTGTGAACGCCTGAGGGAGCAGCTGCTGGTATCCTCAGTGTTTCACAGGGTGCTGACCTCTCTGTAGTCACTCAACAGATATTGTTTGGTGAATGATGCTCTCAGCAGATTGGAGTTTTGTTAGGCATTCATCCCACTAAAAGCAGCTCTAGGGTATGATTGTTATTCACTATGTGGGAAATACATAGTGTGAATTGTTGAAAACTCAGAAAATGGTTCTATGAAAGGAAAACATTTGAAACAGAGGAGCTGACTTGAATGTTTCTGTACAGATGATGATTATATTCTCTTTATAAAGTAATCCTCAATTATTTTAAACTTTCTCTCTTTTTATCTCACTTGGAGAAAGTGAAAAGATATTTTAGTGACAGAAATAAACATTGGGAATACAGAACAACTGCATGTTGATGAAATCCTTTCATTTCTGGGGAAACTAGATTGATTAACTTAGATACAGAGGATTTGTTAAGTACAGAGCTTGTTCAAGTATCTATAGGAAACAAGAAAAAGTAAAGGTCTTATGACTTTTCTTTGGAGAACATCAAATTGACAGGTTGCCCTCCTCCCCTTCCATCTAATCTATGTTTGAACTTAGCCCTGAGTAGAAAAGAGCATTGTGAAAACCTGTGGTGCTTAGTTTACAGCTGAGGCAATGAGCTCTGGGTTCTGCTCTTCTGTGGTTCCCTCTGAACTGTCACCTCAGGAACCAACAACTCACCAGACACACTGTAGACCCCAAGGGAAGTGGCTGGATGAGGGAGTTGAATAAATGGAAATCAATTCTCACCATTGCAGAAACAAGTAGAAGTGCATGCCTGGCCGATGGTGGGCGGCAACACCATCCTTCTGTGTGAAGAGCATCATATTGATAATACAGACTCTTTCTATTGGGAAATCTGTCATTCTTGAATTCTGGCATCTATGTCCAAGACAGCCTTGGGTGAGGATGGTCCACAAGAACTTTTATTGAAAGTATACATAACAAAGCAAGAAAACCAATTATTTCTAGGTGATTGTCAATGTTGTCTTGATCACGAGTTCTGTGTTTATGCCTTTACTATAATGTGAGAGAGAACACACACCTCTGATTTTATGACAAAATCTCTAGCAAGTTACGTTGTTGTGTTTTATTCTATGCAGGCTTATTGAGCAAATGGAGACTTATTCCTTGTCTTTGGGCAATGAATCAGTAGTGGAACCTAATATAGCCATACAGTCAGCTAATTTCTCTTCAGAAGGCACTGGGGGGCCTACAAGTATTCGCTTCTCTGTGCAGAAAGGTAAGCTGTTTGTCTTGTGCACTTGTAATAGCAAAGAGCACTCCACTACCAGTTATGGTTAATTAATGCTGTATTCGTTCAAATGCAGACTTTTAAAATTCTACTTTTTTTCTTCTCATAGGAACTAGTGAGTCTCTAGTTTCTGGTTCAACGTTTATACATACGAATGTGGATAGTCTTAATCCAGATGAACAGACTGAACTTCAAATCTTGCTTAACACCCCGAAAAGTAGGTCTCAAACTGTGTTATATTAAAAAGTACAGACTCCAATTCTTGGAATTTATAACTTAAAATCCACTGAATGAGAAATAATGTCTACTTAGTTTTATACTGAATGATTTGCATTTCAGTCTATCTGACATATTATGGTAATCTCAACTCTACTATTCTAGGTAATAGGTAGAGACGATTTCTTTTTTTTTTTCCTTTTCTTTTCAAAAACCCTTTGAAGGATAGCACAATTGAAAGGTTTAGGCCCAGCACACAGATCTGTTTTCTCACAAAAAATCTTGCTAAAGTGGTTCTGTCTCACACTTACACATTTAATAAATACTCAGTCACAGGGTCTGCCCATATTTACCAGTGGCATGACACTCACAGGCTCAGATTCCTCCTGCAGGCCTGCTCTTAGAACAGTTCATATCATTGGCACAGTCTTCATTCAGTAGTAGTATATCAATTTTAGGTTATCAATTTAGGTTATTTAGGTTACTATCAATTTTAGGTTCTCTCTTTTAGATGGTGCCCACATGGGCTCCCTATCATCTTGCAGAAGGCCTTTCAGAAATTCTCATGTGTAACTTGAAATGGTTGTATTTTTCAGAATCTAAAAATAAAAAAGCAAATCAAACACATATAAATTTACATTCTCTCCTCAAATAAAAAATGTAGTGCCAGAAAGTACATATTTTAGAAAGAATAAATTCATAATAGCACTGAAAAAGAAGAAAGGTATTATTCATGGTGTTCTGTGGCATTCTCTGGAATTTTGCTCCCATTTGCTTTGGTCATATGCTTTGTGAAGGTACAGACTAAAATCTAAGTCTTTTATGGTCTTCTGTATTTTTTTCTTTTAATTTAAAAATATTTCATGCATATAGAAAAATATAGAAAATAATGTAAGCAGCACCTAGGTACCTATGTAAGGTAACAGACGTCAAATTTTGGCTATATTTGCTTCAGACCTCCTTAAAAAAAGAGAGAGAGAGAGAAAGATATTACAGCTGCACCTGAAGCCCTTTGCGTGTTCCTTCCTGTCCCTCCTCCCCAGAAATTACATCTTTCTGAAGTTGATATGGGTCATTTCATGGTGGTCTTTAAACTTTTGCTGCATATTTATGTATCCATAAACAAAATATCCTATTGTTGGTGCTGTTTTAAATATTTACCTAAATGGTATCATGCTGTTTAGAACTTTTTTTTTTTATGCTTAACATCCCATTTTGGACGTTTACCCATGTGTGCTGTCAAGCTTGTTAACTTTTACCTATTTGGTAAGTATAGTGTTATTTTCTGTTTGCAGCTTGGAAGCTCGATGGTATGACATTGTTGTTCAGTTTTTCTCTCCCTTGATTTGAGCACCTTTCCATATGTTTGTTAGACATTCAGATTTTCCACACTGTGACTTGCCTGTTCAAACACTGTAATTGTTTTTATATTGGATGTTTGTCTTTTTTTTGTTGGTCATTAGAAATTCTCTATAAATTCTGAATACTAATTCTTTGTTGGTTATGTAAATTGCAAATGTCTTCCTTCCAGTCTGTTGCTATCTTTTTGAAGTCTTTTTTCATACCAAAATTTTAATTTATAGTATGACAATGTGCCCAGTATATTAGTCTTTTCCGCTATAATTGGTATTTGTCTTTTTAAAAGAAATCCTTCCTTATTCTAAAGTCATCATGATAGTCTATTATGCTTTCTTCTGAATGTTTTTAGTGTTTATATTCATTTTTAGGTCTTCAGTGTACTTGGAATTGATTTTTGTGTTTGTTGAAAGGTATTGATCTAATTTTTTAATTCTATATAAATAATCAATATAATCAAATGGGTTTAAAACACTAAAGAGACAGAGACCCTGATTGGACTGAAAGGGACATGTTTTTATATTGACGAAAACTATTAATCTCTAAAAATATCTATATTTTAATTGTTCCTCTAAAAAGACATCATTGAAATATAAAAGCAAAAATTATTGGAATTAACATGAAGAACTGATTAAAACTCTATCATAGGGAGAGATTTTAGTGCAACTATCCCAGGAATTAAAGATCAAGTTGACAAAAATGACTAATAAAGTCGACCTTTATATATATTTGCATGTGTCTGATTTTTGTTGGTAGATGGGAAACAGATAATAAAAATTATTTTTAAATATCCATGGAGTATGTAAAACTGACCATTTATTAGGCCACAAAGAAAAGCTTACAAATTTTGTAAAATAAAACTTATGCAGAACACAGTTCCTGACCACAATGTAGTAAAGCCAGAAATGCACCATGAAAGAGTAGGCAAAGTGATCTAGCACCTCTTACATTTTCCTGGATTAAAATTAAGCCCATTATCCAAAGTGAAGCACCACAAGAGCAGAAGAATGGGACCCACTTGTACTCGCCGTCAAACTGGTTCTAACTGATCAACACTAGGTTGATCACATGGCAGAAATACTCTCTAGGGATTAGGGGGATGGGGGGGCAAATCAACAACTAAAG
>RJWJ010009795.1:0-48950 GCA_004363605.1 Indri indri | reverse complement strand
AACCAACTTTTGATATTGCTAATCTTACCTGTGTATGTTTTTTAAAATATTTCTTTAATTTCTGCTTCCATCTTTATCTTCCTGCTACTTTTTAAAAATTCAGGTTTTTTACCTATCCAAAGTTGAATGCTTATCTCATTATTTCAAAATCTTTATTAATAGAAGGATTTAATATTTTTAAATTGCCATCTAATTAACTTAGCTTTATCCCACAAATTTTTATATGTAGGTATTTTCATCATCTTATAGGTCTGAATATTTTTTGACCTCTATTATAAGTTTTTCAGTGAACCATAAGTTATTTAGAACATTATAAGCTTGAGCCAATTCATAGCGGCTCAAGAGAGCAATTGTTAAATTTTCAGAAATTCTGAAAGTTGGTTGTTAAACACAGCCATTATTAAAAATAAAATTGTATAAACCTAATTATATCAAAATCAAAGGTAAACACTTATAACACATTACTTCCTATTTCACTCCATTTTACTATTATCTATGCTCTCAAGGTCACTTCCATCTCTGTATCTGGATAGTGAAAATATTATGTACCGTGCTACTGTGTATCTCTTCCCAACTGACAGCCAGTGCAGTCGTGCTGGTAACCTGAAATCAGCTATGGAAAAAGCATTTATAATATGGAAATTGGCAAACTCTACAAATCAGGACATATTTCATTCTAAAGAAGTGAGTTGTTAAATATTTATATATTTTTATATTATCTGAATTTATCTTCCAGTATATATGTGTATATATATACTTTTTTTTTATATACTTAAGCTTTAAAAATGCTATATACTGAGAGAAATGGTGGATTTAGTGTCCATCCAATCCGATACTGTGTCTTCAACAAATAGATGTGATGAGGAGTTTGTACTAGTTCACCTCCAGGGGTCAAGGGAAGGTACAGAAAACACCCAATGGTCCTTAAAACTCCACTCTTGTGCAAATGCCTGTGACCTTAGGTAAGCATTCTAAGTTCTATTTATGCTATATTGGCTAATGCTTCCTACCCAACTTTAATGTAGTGTTTTTCCTATTATTTTTCCCAAAATACCACCCACCAAGTTCTAATAATAATATTATCATACATTTGAATAATGCTTTATGGATTACAAAGCATTTTATATACAGTATCTCTTAATCCTTGCAAAGATTAAGGTAGGTATTATCATCTAAAAGGCTTCCTCTCATTCTGGCCTCTAAGACTTGCAGACCAGACCGTGTTTCCTTGTAGCTTTTGTCAATTTAGACTTCAATTTTGTCCCACTCCACCTTTGTAATTCCAGACTGAGGAGTTTTAATCTTTTTTCCAGTGTTCATTTGGTAACCTCTCCCCCTCTTTAATGATTTCAGTTGCCCCAAAGTTACTTTTTTAAAAAGCTTATTTATACACTTGGGAGAAAAGAAAAGATAAAACCCTGCTTTTAACAAAGAAGCTATAAAAGTTGGCAAGCTAGTTTGCTTTCTGACGAAGACAATCATTGTAGAGGCAGTAAAATGAGAGATTGATTTTTAAAATTCATTTCTCACCGCAGTAGAAAATTATCATTAGGGCAACAATCATTTCAGTTACAGCACACAATGAAATCATGTTTGCCTCACTGGGAAAGGTCTATATCTGCTGGGCAAGTGTGCATTGAAGTCAGAAGAGGGCTGGAGTGCGTTCACAGTGGTAAGGAGCCTAGGTGGTTCTTCCAGCAACAGCAAAATAGACTAAAATCTTAAGAAAATCCTTTATAACAAATGCTTTCAACAGTCTTGCTTGAGTACATACTGACTTGAGCGTTGTCTCATCTCTCTCCTTCCATTCACTACCCAAAGTCTCAAAAAAAACAGCAAAACTGGCCGTCTGCCTCTAACCTACTTAGCCTTTACCTTTGACATCGGGCATCCGTCATTTTATTTCATCTGCTCTCTCAAAATTCATGACTCCTAATCATCAACTTCAAAGACTTTTCCTCGTTCTCTAGCACCCACCTGCATATGATTCCTGTATCTACTCTTTTAGCCCAACTTCTGTCAAAATTTCTATCTATTAATATTAATTTCATTGTGACCTTTGGACATTTCAATCTAGAAGCCACACTGGCACTTCTAACTCAACATATGAAAAGGGAAATAACATTATTTGAACATCTACATTTCACGCTCAATAATGCAACAAAAAATGAGATGATCGTCTAAGCCTATAGCCCCGAGACCTCTTCTCTTCAAATCCGTGCTCTCTTTCTGTTAATGGAGTCAACATTTTCTAAGACAGATGGAAACTCATGGTCAATAGAGACTCTTTCTCTCAATCTCATACCTAACCAACCACCAAATCATGTCAACTGACCTTATAAAACAAAATTCTCACCCATCCATCCATCCTTTCTTTTCTATTCTAAGTTAAATGACTCTAATTCCATACGTTATTCTTTTTTTTTTTTTCCTCTCAGGGTCATATTTATTTTGTCTATTTTGTAAATAGAGTAATGGAATTTTTTTTAAAAGGGGGAAAAAGTCAACTCTAATTTCATCAACCCTACAGGTAGTTTCCTTCCAGTGCAGGCCCAGTGTACATGACTTTACACAGTTTAAGGATAGCAGATATGTAATTTTAAAGCCTTTCTTTGATTGTAAGAATACTATATATATTTATCCATGTCATTAGTCTTTGTAGCTATTTTTAAATGGAAACATATTTCATCCAAATGATGTATTAACCATTTCACTATTATAAGACTAATCGGTTGTCTACAATAAGTTTAAATAAAGAAACAGTCCATACATATGGGATTTTTTCCTTTGAATTATTTCCAAACGAATATTTTTAAGAGTGGATTAGGTCCAAAAGTTTCCATTAATATATTTCTCTTGTCATCTAGCACTGCATTATTTTCCCAAAGGTTTATAACAATTTTCAAAGTGTGCATTTGTCAGTTTCACTACAACCTCCTCAGAAATGTATGCAGTTCAATGATCTCTCTCTCTCTCTCTCTCTCAGGGATAAAGGCATGTATTGAGATTACCTTGTGGACTTCATCCTTTATTCTATTAATATAGCGTATTATATTAATTTTTGGATATTAAATCAGCCATGCGTTCCTGGGATAAATCCCTTTTGGTCATGGTGAATAATTCTTTTTATACGTTGCCAGATTTGCTTTGCTAATATTTTATTAAGGAGTTTTGTGTCTTTGTTCTTAAGGGATATTGGTGTGTTATTTTCTTATGATATCTTTATCTGGCTTTATCAGAGTACCACTAGTCTCATAGAAAGAGTTTTGATGTGTTCCCTTCTCCTCTATTTTTAAAAGAGTTTGTGCTATTATTATCGCACATATCACATCTATATATGTTATACTCCCAAGAATACTTTTGCATAATTATTGCTTTATACAAGTTTGTGTCTTTTAAAGAAGTTAGGGGAGAGATGATATGAATATATATTTAAAAGTCATTTTATTAATGTACATGTTTACCATTTCTGATATCCTTCATTTTTTCCCAGGGATTTAAGTTAAATCTAATGTTATTTCTTTTCATTCTGAAGGACTTCATTTAGTATGTCTTATAAGGCAGGTCTGCTACCAACCAATTCTCCCAGTCTTTTTAAATTATAAATGGCTTTATTTTACTTTCATTTATGAAGGATAATTTTAATATAGAATTCTTGGTGGAATAGAATTTTGGTGGTGTTTTTTTTAATTTTAGTATTTTGAATAGGTCAGTCGTTCCACTGTTTTCTGGCATCCATTGCTTCAGATGAAAAGTCAGTCATTAATTCAATCAATAAGCCTGTTAGTCATTTTCTCTTACAGCTTTCAGGATTTTCATTTTGTCTTTTGCTCTGTTCACTTTTCTTCAATCTTTTTTCTCTGTTCTTCAGATTAGATAATTTCTATGATTCTATTTTAAAATTCACTTATTCTTTCTTCTGCCATCTTACATCTGCTGTTTAGCCCCCACAGTAAATTTTTCTTTTTTTTTTTTCTTTGTTTTGGGGGAAGAGGTGAGAACATTTGAGATATACCGTCTTAGCAAACTTCAAGCATACAATAAAATATTGTTAACTATAGTCACTTTGTTGTACATTACATCTCCTGAACTTACTCATCTTGCATAACTGAGACTTTGTACCTCTTGAACAACATCTCCCCAGTTCTCCCTCCTTTAACCCCCAGTAACCACCGTTCTACTTTTTGTGCCTATGATTTCAACTATTTTAGATTTCTCAATGAATGAGATCATGCAGTATTTGTCTTTTTGTGCTGGCTTATTATTTTTTCACATTAAATTACATTCTTATTTTTGTGGCCTTAAATAGATTGCTCTTCTTGGGTCAGTAGATTCAAAGGGAAAAAAATTGTTCCTCAACCCATGTTATAGATGGTTTAGGTGACTGGGCTGCACATACCAAACCCAAGAAATATGTGTTTGATTTTATTATTATTATTATTATTTTAAGACAGGGTCTCACTCTGTCACCCAGGCTGCAGTGCAGTTGCACAATCGAACTCCCGGGCTCAAGCGATCCTCCTGCCTCAGCCTCCCAAGTAGCTGGGACTACAGGCACACACCACCCCACCTGGCTAATTTTACTTTTTGTAGAGACAGGGTCTCACTATGTTGCCTAGGCTGGTCTCAAACTCCTGGCCTTAAGTGATACTCCTGTGTCAGCCTTCCAATGCACTGGGATTATAGGTGTGAGCCACTGTGCCCAGCTATTATTTTTAATTGGCACATAATAATTATACATATTTTGGGGATACAGTATGATATTTCAGTGCATGTATACAATGTATAATAATCAATTCAGGGTAATTAGCATATCCATCACATCAAACATTTATCATTTGTGTTGAGAACATTCAAAATCTGCTGAATTTTTCATTCCAGTTGTACTTTTCAACTTCAGAATTTTATTTAATTCTGTTTTACAACTTCTAGCTTCTAGTTTATTGAACTGTTATTATACTCTCCTTTAATTCTTTAAACACAGTGGCATCTAGTTCTTTGAACATGTTTATAACAACTTCTTTGAAGTCTTGGGTTGCTAAACTCAATATCTGAGGACAGAGAGGCAGTTTGATTTGACTTCTTTTGTTCCTGACTATGGGTCACAATTTACTGTTCCTTTGTATGTCTAATCATATTTTGTTGAAATCTGAATATTATAGATAATATATTGTAGTAACTCTGATACTGACTTCCTCCTTTGAAGGCTATTGTTGTTTGCTTAATAACTTGCCTCAGCTAAATCTATAAAATCTGTCTTCCTCACTGGGTGTGCCTATAATATTAATATCTCTGCTGAGTTGTTGTTGTTGTTTAAAAATTAAAAAAGACAGGGTCTTTCTCTGTCACCCAGCCTGAAGTACAGTGGTACAATGATAGCTCACTGTATCCTCAAACTCCTGGGCTCAAGCAATCCTCCTCCCTCACCCTCCCAAGTAGCTAGGACTACAGGCACATACTAATATTTGTATATTTTGTGGAGATGCAGTCTCACTATGTTGCCCCCGCTGGTCTCAAACTCCCTCAGGAACTTTTTATTTCAATCACTGGAGTGTTCTCTGGTGCTTGAAGCCTGAGATAGTTTCCCAGTTATAGTGGGAAAACCAGTTGTAGTGGCTCTCAAACCAGTTATAAAACCAGTTATAGTGGTTTCTCAACTAATTCCTCAGTTTCCCATCTCCCGCCCATCCTCTACAGGGCTTTTCTTATACACACAAGATAATCATTAAGCTCTAATGAATTAAATTATTTCTAACAGGAAATTAATATTAACAGGAGGCAATATTAATTACTGAAATCTAAATTTTAAAATATATGTAGTTTTATTATATTTATTGTAATATCTTTAGCTTCTAAAGAAGTAACACCAAGAGGTTCTGGCAGAATATTTATTAATAAATGAATACATTTGTAATTGGCAATATTATTAGCATATCACAAAATGCAAAATTACTTTAGGCATTTAGATTAAATATGTTTTGTCCTCCTCTGTCCACTTCTTCCATCTCATTTACCCTTGAAATGGCTTCCATTATAGCTGGCAAGCTTTAGTCCAGGCTTTGTCTGGAACAACTGCTAAGTGAGTACAACACGAAACTGGAAGCTGGACAAGGTATATGAGCTCAAATATAAACCTGATCTCTAGATGCAGGTCGAAACCGGCTAAGCAGCCATAATGGAGAGGAGCAGGTAGAGCCCATAGTCAGAAAAAAATCACCTTCTGCAATGGGTATTCATAAGAATCCATACACTGATAAGGGGACTTGATACCTCAAGTCATCTTCCTGGAACTAACTCACGTAAGATTTATAGGCAGCATGTTGCTGAGAGCCCGATGTCCCTACCCTCCAACATACTAGGAGGAAGCAATCAACCTAGGAGGTTATTGGGGTAAAGGTCTTATGAACTAAAAAACCGTAACATTAACAAAAGTATATTGATGAAAGATGATATAGAAATGGCATGTACAAATGAACCAGTGGGCCAGCAGGAAGCCCAAAGAAAAAAATAATTTGTACTGCCTTATGATACAATCTAAGGCTGAAAGTGATTCTGCTTCTTGCTCCTGAATTATGACGATGATATGAACAGTAATAAGGAGAGAGAGAGAGTCTACCCAGTTCCCTACTCTACTCTAATCCTAGGCTTTCCAGAGGGAATGGCACCCAGTATATATTGAGAAACAACAAAACAAGAAGCTATTAGAAGGAATGTCATGATGTGTTAGGCAAGTGCGTAGTGTGTGTGTCTGCATTTATATGTATATATGTGACAAGAGAGACACTGCTACCTACATTTCACACATAATGATACTGAGGCTTAGTTACAGATGTTACCTCAGTCCTCTAGCTCCAGAGCCCATGCATTTTCCACTATGACAGTTTTAAAAAATCTTCATTAGGTATCTTGAAAGTGGAAAGGTTTCATGAATATCCCATAATAGAAACTCTTATATCCCTCTTAAGTAATCCTCTGGCTTTCTGGAACAAATCCATTTCATGAATGGGGGTGACGTGCTAAAATAACTCAGACAAAGCCACTCATGCTCTGACCTGGTCCAGGCAGACAGTACTTACAGAATGTTTAAGCCAGATGGAAACAGGGAGTATGACCCACGTCTCATTCTACACATGGACCATGTTGGACTGAACAGCCAGGGAACTGACTGTCAAAAACAAAGCTCAGCATTAGAGGTACGATTGCTTCAGAAACTTAGTCCAGTCCCAAGGGCTCCTCAGTCCATGCATGAGTCATAGAAGAAACAAGAAAATGAATCATCCCTTATCACACCATGGCTATATGAAGAAAATCACCAGCATGAGAAAGAACAGACAGTGTTTGGCTTTCTTAGTGACTGAGTAGGAGTGACCGTGTGGCTGTCCCAAGTGAATCAGGTCATTAACATAGGGAAAACTTTTTCAATATAAAAATCTCTCGCTTTGTTAGCTATAAATACTATCTCAATGAAGAATGACATAATCTGAAACCAGGCTCTCCTTCTCTATAATTATGCTCAAATTGTCCAAGGTCCATCTGTACTGTCAAAGAGAGGCAGAAATGCGGCCACCATGCAAGTGACTCAGGCAAAACTTCCTGAGAAGTTGAGAAGAGAAACTTGCTGAGATTTTTTTTTTTCCACATTAGGATTGTTCCCTTTGTTCTAACTGCTTTCATTTCCCTCTGAGTTCTAGAAGTAGGGGTTGTTTAGAGACAGAGTAAGGAGCAAAAATTTTCAAGGTTTCAAGGTTTCATGGAAGCAGGTGAGGGGGTGCCAGGGGAATGCATTTGTGTGGCCATGTGTATGTGGGCACATGTATGTATCAGTCTAGTGTGGAGGTTGGGGCTGGGGGTGGTGTTGAAAAAGGATGCAATAAGCAAAATTCATCTAAATCCCAAAGGAAATATTCAAGAATCAATCGGGCAAGAGTTAGAGAATTGATTTAGGGTCATGAAATCCAATGTTTTTTTAAATTTCAAAATACTACATGTCTACAGATGTTTTTGTTACATGGATACCTTGTATAATGCTTAAGCCGGGGCTTTTAGTGTGCCCATCACCAGAATAGTGTTCATTGTAACCAACAGATAGGTTTTTACCTCTCACCTCCTTCCACCCTCCCCTTTTCTTGGTTTCCATGTTCTTTTTATCTTTGTGTCCATGTGTGCCCATCGTTTAGCTCCCAATTATTAGAGAGTACTTGTGGTGTTTGTTTTTTCATTCCTGAGATACTTCACTTAGGATAATGGTCTCCAGTTCCACCCAAGTTGCTGCAAAAGACATTATTTAATTCCTTTTTATGGCTGAGTACTCCTCCATGGTATGTGGGGTGTGTGTGTGTGTGTGTATACACACACCACATTTACTACATTTAATTTATCTGCTTATGAACTGATGGACACTTAAGTTGATTCCACATTTTTACAATTGTGTTGTGCTGTGATAAACATTCAAGTGTAGGTGTCTTTTTGATAAAATAACTTCTTTTCCTTTGAGTAGATATCTAGGAGTGGGATTGCTGGATCAAATGGTAAGTCTATGTTTATTTCTTTGAGGAACCTCCCTGCTGTTTTCCATAGAGGTTGTACTAATTTACTATCCCACCAATAACATATAAGTGTTCCTTTCTCTCTGCATCCATGCCAGCATCTACTGTTTCTTGACTTTTTAATAATGGCCATTCTAACAGGGGTAAGGTGGTATCTCACTGTGGTTTTAATTTGCATTTCCCTGATAATTAGTGATGTTGATCATTTTTTCATATGCTTGTTGGCCATCTCTCTTCTTTTGAAAAACTTACATTCATGTCTTTTGCCCACTTCTTGATAGGGATATTTGTTTTCTTCTTACTGATTTGTTCGATCTGTTCCACTTTATGGATTCCGGATGTTAGCCCTTTGTTGGATGTACAGTTTGCAAATTTTTTTTCCATTCTATAGGTTGTCTATTTACTCTGCTGATTATTTCCTTTGCTGTGTAGAAGCTTTTTAATTTAGTTAAGTCCCATTTATTTATTTTTGTTATTGCTGTGTTTGCCTTTGTAGTCTTAGCCATAAATTCTTTGCCAAGGCCAGTGTTTAAAAGAGCTTTTCCTCTGTTTTCTTCTAGAATTTTTATAGTTTCATGCCTTACATTTAAGTCTTTTATCCATCTTGAATTAATTTTTGTATAGCATGAGAGATAGGGATCCTATTTCATTCTTCTGCATGTGGCTATCCAGTTTTCCAAGCACCATTTATTGAATAAGCCTTCCTTTCCCCAGTGTATATTTTTGTCTGCTTTGTCAAAGATCAGTTGGTTGTAGATAGATGGTTTTATGTCTGGGTTCTCTATTCTGTTCCATTGGTCTATGTCCCTACTTTTATACCAGTACCATGCTATTTTGGTTACAACAGCCTTGCAGTATAATTTGAAATCAGGTAATGTGATGCCTCCAGACTTGTTCTTTTTGATTAAGATTGCTTTGGCTATTTGGGCTCTTTTTTGGTTCCAAATGAAGTGCAGAATTACTTTTTCTAGATCTCTGAGATATGACATTGGTATTTTGATAGGGGTTGCATTGAATTTACAAATCACTTGAAGCAGTATGGACATTTTAACAATGTTGATTCTACCAATCCATGAGCATAAGATGTTTTCCCATTTGTTTGCATCATCTATGATTTCTTTCATCTGTGTTTTGTAAAGATCGTTTACCTCCTTGGTTAAGTACAGTCCTAGGTATTTTATTTTCTCTGCAGCTATTGCAAATGGTACTGAGTCCTTGATTTGACCCTCAGCTTGACTGTTATTAGAATATGGAAATGCTACTGATTTGTGCACATTGATTTTGTTGCCTGAGACTTTGCTGAATTTATTTATCAATTCTGGGAGTCTTTTGGTGGAGTCATTAGAGTTGTGTAGATATAAGATCATTATGTCAGGAAACAGGGATAGTTTGACCTCCTCTTTCCCAATGTGGACACCCATTATTTCTTACTCTTGCCTGATTGCTCTGGCTAGGGCTTCCAGCACTATGCTGAATAGAAGTGTTGACAGTGGGCACCCTTGTCTTGTTCTGGTTCTTAAGGGAAATGCATTAAACTTTTCCCCATTCAGTGTGATGTTGGCTGTGGATTTGTCATATACGGCTTATATAATTTTGAGGTATGTTCCTTCTATGCTGAGTTTGCTGCAAGTTTTATCAAGAAAAGGTACTGGATTATATCAAATGTTTTTTCTGCAGCTATTGAGATGATCTTGTGATCCTTTTTTTTGCTTCTGTTTATGTGGTGAATCACGTTTACTGATTTTCATATGTTAAACTATCCTTGCATCTGTGGGATGAAACTCACATGATCATGATGAATTGTCTTTTTAACACGTTAGCTGCCATGAGAGTTGTATTTAACTCACTCAGTTCTGACCCAGGGGCTGCGTGAAGCATATATAAAATCTTACTTGTTGGTGTTCTTATTGTTACAATTGACAATTTAATTCTAAAAACATGAATTAAATGAATAGAGGTCAATACATTTCATTTTCCTATTTATGTTTACCTTTAAATTACACTCAAAGTTTTTATTCTATTTTCGTAATAAAACACTGTGACCTCAAGGAAAAGTTTCTGACTTTTTTGTGTGTCAGTCAATGTGTTAATGTGCTATTGAATTGGGTTGGCTAGTACTTTGTTGAGAATTTTCCCATTTATGTTCATAAAGGATATTCGTCTGTAGTTTTCTTTTTTTGTTGTGTCCCTTCCTGCCTGTGGTATTAAGGTGACACTGGCTTCATACAATTAGTTAGGGAAGATTCCCTCCTTCTTGATATTATGGAAAATTTTCTGTAGGAAAGGCACCAGTTCTTTGTAGGTCTGGTAAAATTTGGTTGTGTATCTGTCTGATCTAAGGCATTTTTTGTTGGTAGATTTTTTATTACTGCTTCAATTATGTTGCTCATTATTGGTCTGTTCAGGATTTCTATTTCTTCCTGATTGAGGCTTGGGAGGTTGTGTTCCCAGGAATTTATCCATTTCCTCTACGTTTTCTAGTTTGTGTGCACAGAGATTTTCATAGTACTCATGGATGATATTTTGTATTTCTGTGGTATCAGTTGTAATGTCTCCTTTTTAATTTCTGATTGAGTTTCTTTGAGTCTTTTCCTTTCTATTTCTGGTTAATCTAGCTAGAAGTCTATGGATTTTGCTTATCTTTTCAACAAACCAACTTTTTGTTTCATTGATCCTTTGTTTTGTTTTTTTGGTTTCCATTTCATTTAGTTCTGATCTCAGCTTTGTTATTTCTTTTTTTCTGGTAGCTTTGGGTTTGGTTTGCTCTTCTTTTTCTAGTTCCTTGAGGTATGACATTAGGTTGTTAATTTGCGATGTTTCTGTCCTTTTTATGTAAGCATTGAAGACTGAGTTTCCCTCGTAACACTGCTTTTACTGTATCCCATAGATTTCGGATGTTTGTGTCATGTTTGCCATTCAGCTCGAAAAATCTTTTGATTTTCATCATAATTTCATCATTGACCCAAGGATCATTCAGCAGCAGGTTGTTTAATTTCCATGACTTTTTATAGATTTGAGAGTTCCTCTTGGAGTTGATTTCCAGTATTATTCCACTGTGATCTGAGAAGATAACATGAAACAATTTCAATTTTTCTGAATTTTCTGAGACTTGTTTTGTGGCCTATCATATGATCTATCTTGGAAAATATCCCATGTGCTGATGAGAAGAATGTATATTCTGCAGTTTTTAAGTACAACGTTATGTAAATGTTTATGGGGTCCATTTGTTCTAGAGTCCCATTTAAGTCCATTGTTTCTTTGATGATCTTCTCCCTTGGAGACCTGTCCAGTTCTGTCAGTGGAGTGTTGAAGTCCTTAGCAATCATGATTTTGTTGTTTAATTCTTTGCTTAGATGTAGTAGTATTTCATTTATGTATCTGGGAGTTGTGTTAGATGCATATATATTTAGGGTTTTTATATCTTCTACCTGAATTTGTCTCTTTATCATTATATGATGACTGCCTTTTTCTTTTCTTACCATTATTGAAGTCTATTTTATCTAATATGAGAATAGCTACTCCTGCTTGCTTTTGGTTTCCATCTGTGTGGAATATTTTTCTTCCATCCCTTTATGCCTTGAGTCTGTGAGTATCCTTTAGAGTTAGATGGGTTTCCTGGAAACAGCACACACTTGGGGTGTGTTTTTTCATCCATTCAGCCAATCTATAGCTTTTAAAAGGAGCATTAAGAGTATTTACATTCAATGTTAGTATTGATATGTGAGATACTAGTTTTCTGGTAATCATGTTGAATGATACCAGTTGCTTTGTTTTCTCCCTTATGTTACTGTCTTATCAGGGTTGTGAGCTTTAACTTTTGGGTGTTTTTACATTGGTGGGTATCAACTGTTCTTTTCCAGGGCACTTTTAAGCATTTCCTATAGGGCAGTTCTAGTAGTGACAAATTCCCTTAGTGTTTGCTTGTCTAGGAAAGACTTTATTTCCCCTCCATTTATAAAACTTAGTTTTACAGGATGCAAAATTCTTGACTGGCAGTTATTCTGTTTAAGAATACTAAAAACAGGATCCCAACACCTTCTGGCTTGAAAGGTCTCTACTAAGAGATCTGCTATTAGAATGATGGGTTTTCCATTGAAGTAACTTGTTGCTTTCATCTCACAGCTGTAGGAGTTTCTCCTTCATTTTGACTTTGGTCACGCTGATGACTATATGTCTTGGTAATGTCCTGTTTGCCACGAATATTCCATGTATTTGATGACGGTCTTGCATGTGGATATCTAAACCTCTAGCCACGCCAGAGAAGTTTTCCTCCATTGTAGTCTCAAATAGGTTTTCCATGCTTATTGCTTTTTCTTCTTCTCCCTCAGGATACCTGCAGTTCTTATATTCATTCACTTTGTATAATCCCATATTTTTTTTCAGTAATTGTTCATTCTTCTTTGGTTTTTTTCCCTGAATTTTTTACTGACTGGGCTACTTCAAAATCCTGTGTTCAAGCTCTGAAATTCTTTCTTCTGCTTGGTTTAGTCTGTTGTTAAAGCTTTCTGCTGTATTTTGAAATTCCCTAAATGACTCATTTCTTTAAATTCTGTTATTTCTTTTCTAATGTTACCTCTTTAGTGAATTTTTCATTCATGTCCTGAATTACTTTTTTGGTTTCTTTGAGATGGTTTTCTACCTTCTCCTCAATTTCATTCATCTTACTTGCCATCCATAATCTGAATTCCATTTCTGTCATTTCAACAATTTCCTTTCATTTGGAGTTCATTACTGGGGAGCCATTGTGATCCTTTGGAGGTGTCGAGACCTATTTTTTCATGTTGCCAGAGTTCTTTATAATGGTGCCTTTTCATCTGGGGCCACTTCTCTCAGCTCAATATAGGTAGTAGATATGGTACACCTGTTCTCTGTTGAGACCTATGTTGCTTGGTGAAGACAGGGATGAGTCCCTGGATGGCATGCATGGGTCCTACTCCAGACACTTAAGCAGGCAAGAGAGGGGCATATACACTGTGAGACTTTAACACTGCTACTCTGCTACATGTCTCCTGTTCTCCCATGGTTGTTGCCAAGCTGGCCCCAGTGCCAGGTGCAAATGTGAGGTGGAGCTGACTGGCTGTGTGGCATGTGCACGCGAGATGGAGCTGGTCCGCTGGGCATGGCGTGTACACATACAACCCTGGGAAGCCAAGGTGCCAGGCACATGGGCTGGGCAAGGTCTGACTAGGGTGTGGTGCAGAGCATAGCAGGTTTTAGTGCATACCAGCCCATAGATCCATGGGGTGCAGGGTAGAGTGGTCCCCAATGTGGAGTGGGCCAGCAGGTCATAGCTCACATGCAGAGTAGAGTCAGATCCCTAAACTGAGCAGACCTGTGGTGCAGCGTGCCTATGTGGGATGGAGTAGGTCTGTGGGGCATGGTGCTCATGCACATGGAGGGTAACACACAGGCAAGGTATGGTGCGGCACCCAGGGCACCTGTGCAGGTAGGTGAGGGTCCATGTCACACAGATGGCCCAGATCCAAAGGCTGCAGCTGCACTGGCTTTGGCCCCATTCAGGGCTTCTCAGGCAGGGGCAGCAGTGGCAGAGGTCCAGTTTCCCTAGCAGTGGGCACCGAGGCCCATGAGCATGTGCTATGCCCAGGTCCCACAGGAAGTATGGTTGAAGAGGATTGCCTAGGCCCCAGAAGCAGGTACTGGGCCCTTGGTCTCCTGCTCTGCCCAGGGTCCCCAGAGGTTGCAGTGGCAGGGGTACACGTCACCTGCCCAAAGGGCACACACGAGTGCCAGGATTTCCCACTCCCTCCCTACTTGGCAGGGGCAAGGGGGAGGCAGCAGTCACAGATCTGACTCCTGGGCAAAAGTCAGGTTGTGATGTTACAATGGCACCAGGCGCAGCACCCAGGGCTCACAAGCCAGCCATCCTTCCTCTCTGGAGCAAGGCAGCTGCACAGCCTCCAGTCAGATCTCTGCATCAGTCCAGAGGCCTGCAGCAGTAAGAGGGCCTCCTACCACTCCCACTGTAGTATCCTCAACGGAAGCGTGGAGTCTGGGATTTTCTCCTCTTTCCCCTTCCCATGTGTGGGCACCTTCCCTAATTACCTCCTGTCCTGCAGAGCAGCTCATACCACTTCTGTCTTTTACGCTTCACTCCTGCCTCCTCTCCATGGATTCCCAGTGCTCCTGCTCAGACGATGGATCCAAAGGTGGGTATATATTCACCATTTTTTATCCTCTCCATGAGGGCGACATTGTGCGGGTGCCTCTAGTTCACCATCTTGACCTCCAACCAAGATCTCCAATCTTCAGTCCCACCAGCAATAAGATTTTGAATAAGTCAAGTGCTCCTGATCCCTGTTTTCCTTCTTCATAAAATTTTCAACATCCGCACAGGGATATTGGGAATAAAATTAAATAACAGCAAGGAAAAGGATGTAAAAAGACATAAAAGCTTTATTATTACAAGATCTACTGACACTGTTTAAAAATTCAGATATACCTAAAATAAACTAAACACAATAACATAAGTCAGGTCCATTGTAATAAGCCATCACCTAGGAAATTCAGCTCCTGATAGCAAGACAAATATTTAGAAGTAACACATTTGAAAGCGCAGCCCCAAGACATAATAAATAATCATAATGACTAATTTGGGGAACCGGAATTGGAATTGGGTTCTTTGAGAACAGAAGACTTATAAGCACTGTACATAAATATTTCTGTTTAATATACGAGGCCCAGCAGTGAAGCAGGACCCACGTTGTAGTAGAGTGAAGACAAAGAAAGCCAGATTCTTATTATAGAAGAAAAACAATAAAATGGAAGCTATGCTTTATGTTGTGTTGTCTGCTTGAGATTAGACTTGACAACATTCAATAAAGTAAATAAATTTCATTCACCAAAATGGTGGTGCTGGCTGACTAGCTGTGTGTGTCTCTATTGAAGCTTGGAAAGTGGCATACCTATGATGGGATAGAAATAAGAGATGGTCAATGCATCTCCTTAGCTTTTAGCTACAACAAGGTGAGATGCGGAATAAAGTCAATGTGGCAAGGTGTCCAACAGAAAATGAAAACTAGGTAGCCATTTATTTTTTCTTTTTGCAAAAATGCTACTACTGTCATACATTTTGGGTTGTTTTTCCAGGAATATATTGAACCAAGCAGTGACAGTCTCATATCCTCTGTAAGTATCTCCATGATCATGGTCTGGCCCACCAGTGGCAAAAGAAAGTACTGTGGGCCAAGTTTTGTGCTTTCTCAGTGCATCTGCCCCACACACACTCAGGACTCTTAGAGATATTAACTCATGCTACAGATGAAATTGTTTACAAATTTCCAATGTGTTTATGAAACAAAAATAAAAGATACTAATTTTTTGAATAGAAATGGACATCAAAACCAGTCTGGGAATATTCTTGTTCTAGCCATGAGCTGAGATTTGTTCCTCAGCTGGGATATATACATGCAAACCAGTGCTAGGGTCTATCAATTTCTGTACTTAAATTGAGCGGATTCTGATGTCTATGCAGCCAGCCACAATAGTGATGTCTTCAAGGGCACGTCCTCCAAAATACAGAGTCGAAAGAGCCATACAGCTCATATGTCCCAGTGCCTGTTAAAATCAGGCTCTTAATAAAGGTTTGCTTTGATGTTGAGGAACAAAAATGAAAAAAGCTGCTAAGCAACTGTAATATAGAGTATATCATGTGCAGCACTTCAGAAGACTAAAAACAGCCAAAGTTCCCAAACGCAGTGAAAACCACTGAGACTCCCAGCATAGTCTATAGGTGTCAAGATACCTGGACACCTGGTACCTGGAGAAACCTCTATCCAGCCTGAAAAAAATCTTTGGTAATTACCTGATGAGTCGCTTATTCTGTTTTCCACTCTCATGAATGACCATTTGATTTTTATAAGGGGCACTTTGGAACAAGTGTGATTTATTTTTAAAGCTTCTAAGTGCTTTTTCTTCCTCAGTCCCTACCATTTCTTCTGTGCCATTGAAGAAAAGCTGTGGTGTTGCGAACATGCTTCCCTGCTCTGTACATCCGGCTGCCTAGGCAAACACTGAGCTCCTCTATACGTAACGCGTCTTTCCTGCTGATCCTTCAGGGTGCACATCTCCCCACCACATCTAATAAGCATGATGGATTATATTCACTTTAGCTAATGCTGACCTATAACTAATTACAGCAGCATCTCAAATCAGGCTGGAGTTACAGCCCTGTCAAAGTACCCTTTATAAGCAGTCTGCTTGAATAGATTTACATGGCAAGTATGGGTGAATTCAATTGTAAATATGGGAAGAGGGTATAATAATTAAGCTGCCAGGTCAGGTCTAGGGGCTATGAGTTCCAACTACTGAGGGAGAGAGGACCATGGATCCTTGGAATAAATGAAGAAAAATGACTATTGAGCATTCCAGAAGGGCCTGCTGGCCATGTACTCATGTTATTTACTCATGTTACCAAGTATTATGCTAGGGAGATTTAGTGGCCAAGGGGAACTCACAGGTCAAGAAAAGATTCACAATAACCTGGGCAAGCTATTATCTCATCATTCCAAGTGGGACCCTAGGTGAGGTACCCCTCTTCTTGATCTCAGGTTCCCATCAGTAAGATGGAAAGGTAGCAAAGTTTGTTTCTAAACCGAGCTCTAACCCTGAGGGGGCTCTATAAGTTGAGAGCAGGTTACTTCACCTTTCTAAACTTTGGTTTCCTCATCGGCAAAACAAAAATAACAACTACCTTGCACAGTTGTGAGGATTCAAGGTGATAAAGCATTGATCGGCAGAGTGCCTAGCACATATTAGGAACTCAATAAATGATAACTGTTATTGGTTCCAAGATTGGTATTCTATCCATTTTGATTATGAGAATCAAAATTGAAATTTCATATAGAAAAGAGCTATGAAAACCATTAAGTGCTAACACATTAGAACACAGAGTTGACTCAGAACTCCACAATAACCTAACCAATCTGGGTTTCACTATGACAATAGAGGATGGGAAAACAGACAAGAAGGAATGCTCTCCAAAGGTCTCTACTTTGGTTCCCGCTGAATAAGATGATATAAAAATCAATCCACCACCTTGGAGACAGTCTTAGATAAAGATCATGTGTCCCACCACCCAAAGGGTACCCTGAATTCAGAGCCTTCCACAATTCAGCGCAACCTACCTTTCAGGCCTCACCTCCCATACTCTGCTCCAGCCACCCGCAGGGCAGCTCACCAAGCCCTGAACACACACCGCATGTGTTCTTACCTCCAGATCTCACCTATACTATTTGCTAACTTCAAGGGCTCCTCTTCACACCTCTCTTCTGATACCACTTTTCCCCTGGTTAAAACTTCCTGGTCTTTGGCATTCCTGCCTCTTCTCTGAGAGGGACCAGGTCCAAGATACATGTCTTCAGCTGATCCTCAACAAACAGAGGCACATCTTTTACACCAGGACACCTGTTTCCTCCGAGAAGTTTAAAAATCTAAACATCGGTATATGCTTTCCACATTTTAAACTCCACTCTGCAAACTATGGCTCAAGGAAGTCTATTATTAATGTTAGTTAAATCAATCAGCAGGTATCAAAAGTAGGCTAAGACCCATCCAACTCACCCAGATGCATTATGACATTAAAGTTCTCAATGGAGTACTGGCATCCCGATTCAGAATCATTCTAGCCACAGCAATGGAGAAAATCTGCTTGGTCACAGTGTCATCTGTCAAAACTTCTCCCTTAGGGCATGGCCCATCTGCTTCCTCAACCATGAAATCTTCCACTGTGCCCACACTCAGATTTAATAACTCCTTCCTCAAAGTGCTCTCAGAGCACTTTGCAAGTAACTTCACACCTATTCATTCACTAAATCAACATTTAAGGTGCATTTAGCATGTGTAAGAGGTCCAGGAGGGCACTGAAGTTTCAAGCCCTCCCTAACCAATCAGCAGAGGGAGAAACAAATACCAACCACATAATCAACAAAGTGGTGAAGAATAGGGCTTTGAAGTCCAATAGTCTCCTTCTTTGTAAAATGCAGGTGAGTCTCCTTCATTGAATTGTGAAGGAAAAATTAAACTAGATTATAAGCATAAAGCACTTAGTCTAGAATGTGCCTGGCACATGGTAAGCACACAATAAATGGCAGCCATTTTTATAATACAATCATTATTATCCCCACTGCAGTATAAAGAGATGCAACGGAACAACGCACAAAAACCAAGGGAGTAAGAGTTTTTTCTGCTTTGTTTGCACGCCTTGCCTCTATGGTGCTCAGTAAATGTTGATTCAAATCTGGAGGGATGGTGTAGGCTTTAAGAACTCAGAGAAAGCATGGCTGTGAGAGAGAAGGAGAGCCAGGGTGGTAGCCAGTAGACCAAAGTTCAAAGACATTCCAAGATCCAGGAGAACAGGGAACAAAGAGATGAGCCTTGAGTATTAGTGACACCATTACCCAACCCAATAGGAAAGTGTCCAGATGCTAGTCCACCATCAAAAGCTGGGATGGCTATGGAAGAACACATCTGAGGGTATGTTAAAGACATGAGTTTTAGGACTCAGATTCAATAGGCTGGCTTGGAGCCTGAAAATATGTATTTTCAACAGGCAACCTAGTGATTTTAATATGTACCCAGGTTGTACCAGAACCAGAAGGCAGTCCTCGCAAAAGTAAAAATACACTCAACATATGATCCAGGAATTCTATTTCTGGGTACGTATCCAAAGAAATGAAATCAGTATGTGACAGAGATGTCTTTACTCCCATGTTCATTGCAGCATTACCATTCACAACAGCCAAGACTTGGAATCAACCTAAGTGTTCGTTAACAGACAAATGGATAAAGAAAATGTGGTAAATATACACAATGGAAAACTACACAGCGTTTAGAAAAAAAGAAGGAAATCCTGTCATTTGCAAAGACATGGATAAACCTGGAAGACACAATGTTAAGTGAAATAAGCCTGGCACAGAAAAACAAATACTACATGATCTCACTTATATGTGGAATCTAAATTCAAACTTATAGAAGTAGAGCAGCAGCCCCCAACCTTTTTGGCACCAGAGACAAAATTATCTTCATGGAAGACAATTTTTCCACAGACCCAGGGGGTGGGGTGGAGGATGGTTTCAGGATGATTCAAGCGCATTCCATTTATTGTCCAGTCAAACCTCTCTGCTAATGATAATCTGCATTTGCAACCGCTCCCCAGCACTAGCATCACCACCTCAGATCATCAGGCATTAGATGCATATAAGGAGCGTGCAACCTAGATCCCTCGCATGCGCAGTTTACAGTAGGGTTCACGTTCCTAGGAGAATCTAATGTCCCACTGATCAGACAGGAGGCGGAGCTTATGCAGTGATGCGAGTGATGGGGAGTGGCTGTAAATCCAAACGAAGCTTCACTCCCTCACCTGCTGCTCACCTCCTGCCATGCAGCCCAGTTCCTAACAGGCCATAGACCGGTACCAGTCCACAGCCTGGGGGTTGGGGACCGCAGAAGTAGAGAGTAGAATGGTGGTTACCAGGGGCTGGGCAGGGGTGGGCGTGCACAGGTGGAGTTGAGGAGATGTTGGTCAAAGGGTACAAAGTTTCAGTTAGACAGGAGGAATAAGTTTTAGTGATCTATTGCACAGCAAAGTGACCATAGTTAATAATACCGTGTTATGTATCTCAAAATTGCTAAAAGTGATTTTATGTTCTCACGATTAAAAATGACGAATAGGCAAGGTAATAGTAATTAGCTTGATTTAATCATTCCACGATGTATATATCGAAACATCACATTGTACCCCATAAATTTCAATTATTAACACAAAAAAAAACCTTTAAAAATTAAAAAAAAGGAAAACCAGAAAACAGAATCAGCCCTCAGCACTGCCATTCTGGCTTGGCCTTTAGAGTTGGCTCTAATGTAAAATCTCTCCTGAGATTGGGGCCTCTCACTCTTAGCCAAGGCTCCAGCAGTGGACAGTCATCAGGAGGTTTGATCCTGTATCTTCAGCAATAAAGGGGAGCTTCCCAATATCAAATCCCCGGGACCAAGTGTCTTTGTGAAGTTAGTCATTGCTCTTTTGGATCATTTCCTGGGCTAACGACAACAGCGATACTAGTTCCTAAATGCTAAAAGTGTGCCAGGCACTGAGCTAGTCTACATATATTACCTAATTTTATCTCCACAATACCTTGCAGGTAGACACTGCCCTCATTAAAGATGAGAAAACTGATGTTCAGAGAGGATAACTAATGGCCCAAGGGCACATATCTAATAAGAGACAGAGTCAAACAGGGTTGTTTAATCAACAACTGCTGAAGAAATACAGAGGTGAGGCAGCATGTTTCTGTCCTGCCTTTTCCCAGAGACACAAAACACACTCATATTTACTATCTCATCTGTTCTAGTGGTTGCTTGTTTAAAAAACACTTTTATTGGATTGAGACATAAATAAGGGGTTCTATAAAACATCTAAAATGACATTATTTACAAGGTCCCATTCTTTCCTCTAAGCGTTACCATGCTATTTGTTGCTTTTTTTATTCAATTGGAATCTTTTCATTTTTATACATCCATTTCAAAGAAATCTGGTTATATAAACACATAACTTAAAAAGGAAGTCTCTTCTATTGCTTAGTACTCTTTATTTTCTATTTTTTCTTTATGATTCCCCTTAATGAGAATTCTCTTATCTTTTCTAAATAGCCTCAGGTGGATCTACTGATTTGTTTACAGCACACCTAAATCTACACTCATTATTTGCACTGCATTTATAGGTTCATCTTGGGACGAGTAGGAAGAGGACAGTTTGTCTTCAGCGCCTCCATTCATGTCTCTGAGGCAAGTCGTGCTTGGGACATCCTGCTCTGTCTAGGCTGCCGTAACACGTGGCCATGGTCTGATGGTGGAACATACACTCTTCTCTCGCTCCCTGAAGCTTACCCTACACTTTCTGCTTGCCTCAGTTCCCTACTACTACTGTCATGATTATAATGAAATGCATGAACTATTTTGATTTAAGTTACTTTGATTAATATGTAAACATATAAAAAATAACACGTCATGGAATTTTAAGTAGCCTAATGGGAGAAAGAATATTTCTAAGGGACTTTTCTTGATCATCTCATATTGCTCTACTAAGGAGTTTCTCATTCTACTTAAAAGAAATGATTCTCATACACTCTAATTTTTAATATATATATAGTGACATTCATATAGTCAATTAATAAGCACTGATTACCATCTTGCCTTCAAAAAACTTTTAATATACTAACAGTATACATGCACAGAGAGAAACTACTACTTCTTAAAGGAAGGATTAAAGTCTTTACTTCTTACAAAAGCCACAGACTGTCAATGCTCTCTTCTTTCCTAATCAACACCCTGAGATACACTTCAGCCATCCAAACCGTATGTCTTATCAACAGACCTGTCCTATGCTTGGAGGAATATGCTTAACATTAATTCCTCTGAGAAGGTTTGATACTCAAAACCTTTTAGTATAGTTTCCACATTCTTTTTACTCCCTTTTCTATATATTGTGGCCATGGCATGCTGTTGTTGGTATGGGCTGGATAATTCCAAAGAAATCAGAAGTATCTAAGCTAAATTGTACCTCCAGTCTACAGAGAACTCAAAGCTAAACAAGTCACCATCTAAACATTAAGTAATTCTGAAACCTCAGGTGAGAAGACAAGATTTGTTCTGTCACTCACTAGCTGTGTGCTTCCAAAAAAGTCACCAACCTCTCTGTGTCTGAGACTTCATTAATAGTCAGAAGGTAACAAACACAAAACCTGTATTTATAGAGGTTTTTTGAGATTCAAAGAAGAAAATAAGTATAAAAATAGACAGTATAGAGCACTTTATAAATATTTAGTATTAGTAAAGAAAGTCTCTTCTAAACTTTAAAAGGCAATAAAATAATTAAAAGCATATTTTAATTAACTCAAAACACAAAATTGCTGACATTCTCCTGCAAACATACCAGACCTCCACTCATGAACAGCTGGTATTGATCACACTCAAATGATGATACCACCAATTGTTTAGCATTATAATTAAAATAAAAACATACTTTCCGCAGACTGTTTTTTTCTTATTATCCTGAATTGTGTGATCTTGATTCACCCATGCAATGTTTTCCTCATTCTGTCAATATTTGAATGCCTACTATGTGCCAGAAACTGTGCCAAGTGTTACAAATTACAAAGGAACAAGACACAATCCCTTCACTCCAGTCAAATTGGTTTGGCCATAATTAAACATGAAAGTAGATTATATGATTATAACATAAAGCAACTTTGGTTTGTGTGTGCAGAGATTATTGCAGGACTGCAGAAAATAGTGACCAGGTCAACCTAAGAGAGTCTTCAAAGAGAAGGTGCCATCTCTGCAGATCTTTATGGATAGGCCCCTTTCCAAGTTCCAGCTAGAGAAAAGTACCAGGTTCAACAAAAGGGAGAACCCCATAGCATGAAGTCAATGGATCCGATTAGCACAGAAATGTAATCAAAATCACTTAGAAAATAATGATGTAGGCCAGGGGTTAGTCTATACTTTTTTTATTTTTTACAGTCAAAGCTCTTTATGACCTTTTTTCTACCTAACCTTTCAGTGTTATACCCCAGTAGATGTGTAGCACACTGGTTGAAGTATGTTCTAGAATCAACAAGGCTGTATTCAAATTCTACTCCAACACTACTATTAGTACAATCTTCAGCAGATGGCTAACCTCTCTGAGCCTCACTTTCCTCCTATGTAAAATGAGATGATGATATGCCAAATTGATAGGAGTCTTGTGAGGAGTTCAAGAGATTAGGCATAGAAAATACTTAGCACTCATTAAACACTTATTAAGTTCTCAAAAAATATTACCCAAGACTGCTAATTGTCTACCCAATATCCATTTCTTTCTTACTAAGGACTCTCTACTTTGTCGGGGCACAATTTGCCAAGCTAAAAAGTACATTTCCTTCAGTCCCTTACAGAGAGGGTTAGACGACATAGCGCAATTTTGACCAATGAGATACAAATAGAAATCATTAAATAGGCTTCCAAACGATCTTTAAAAGATGAACAGGTTCAGGAAGCATACGCTCTTTTGCCTTTTGCCATTCCTCCTTTTTTCTATTTGGAACATTGACTTGTTAACTGGAACTGGAGCGGCCATCCTGTGACCCCATGGAAAGAGCAAGAGAATCACAGAATTCTCAATCAAGCCACTAAATCAACATCAGCAATTGTCTACCAATGGTTTTTAAATGATGTGAGAAAAACTAAACTCCTATTTCCAGACCACTTTGTTGGTATTTTTGTTACTGTTCACCAAATTAAATCCCTAACTGATAAATACTGTTATTCTTCCTTCCGCTCCTCATTCTCTTTGAAATTTTTCCATTAAATATATATGTTCTATATATATAAGCATATATATATATTTATGACTCTATGAGAATTAAAACATGCTTCCTAAACTTATTGTACACACAACTATCTAAATATGTCCAAAATACCTTACCCAAACCCCTTAGGACGAGATGGGTTTCAGAATTCAGAGAGGTAATAGGGTCCATATACCATATATGACCGTAAGCAGAGTTGGGCAGCACCCCACCCTCGAGCACATTAATATTTCTGCAGAGAAATGTATGAATATCCACAGTAAGTGGGACACATGAAGACCATAAGCAGTAAACATCAGTTCAGGTCTCTCCAAGTACATTCGTGTCAGTAGAGATTTTGCCACAAAACGAGTTATAAAACCTTATTTATAAATTTTGGATTTTGGAATTGTGTATAATGGACTGTTGTAGATCTGTAGTACAAGACAGAATGTATGCATAATCCAACTGTGAATAATACTCTACGGGGGGTTGAAGAGAAAAATATATTACACCTGTTTCAGAGAAATCAGACAAGGTGTCACAAGTAAAGGAACACCTGAGCTTAAGCCATAAAGGATGATTAAGATTTTTGAGAGATAAATACAGGAATTAGGAAGAACTGCATGGGCAAAGACCTCAATAACATTACACTCTGACAACTAGTCAAGAAGAGAAAAATATTAATAATATAATAATAATAAAGCTAACATTTACTGAGAGATTTTGATATACTGGGCACTGCTCTACACATTTCACCTGGATTAACTCATTTCATCCTCACCTCAATCCCATTAGATGGATATAGTCATTATCCCAATATTTCAGATGAGCAACTGAGCACAGAGAGGTTAAACATAATTGCTTAAGGTCATATGGCTAATAAGAGGTTTCAAATCCAGACAGTCTAAATAACAGCCCTAATAAAAACTCAATGAGATTTTGACCTATCTAATCGGCAATTTTAAAAATTCCTATCTGGTGGTGGTGAGGTAGAAGAAAACCAGCAGGAACTTTTGTAAACTTGCACAATCTTATTGATAGGCAAGCAGACAGTAGGTATCGAAAGCCTTTAAAATGTGCATCACCACTGCCCCAATGATTACAGTGCTAATGATTTTTCCTAAAAAAATAATTAGAGTCTTCTGGTAATAATAGATTAATAAATTCAGATGAACTCTCCCATTGAGAAAAACAATAAGCCCTGGACAGACTATTTTATAAAATCAGCTTGAATGTATCAATGAGCTACCAGGGCAGTGAAGGATAATGGCACCCAATCCAAGAGGTGATGGAAACCCAAAGAGTAAGTCCAGCATTTGGAGCAGCTTTTCTCCTGGAGTATTTGCCGATTCCATGCAGGCAGCTAAGAGGATGAAGATCTGACTATTGCTTTTCACAGCTCTTGGATTTAGGGGGACAAAAGTAAAAGGTCTGGAGGCTATTAAAGAAAGGGTCATGCTTTTAGTTGGAACCACAATGGCTATCCTCTAGAGTAAATGGAACCAGAAAAAGTCTTGAAACACAGCTTGACATCACCTCAGTCCTTGAAACTGTATTCAGGTGAGTCTGGGTGCTAGTGCTCTTAGCTACACATATGAAGCAAATTTAAATATATCTGAAGAAAAATACCATTCTAGGCCCCAAAATATTTTTATAATTTTTCATGTACAATGTCTAGTACACAATCAAGAATAACCAGCACATGGGTTAGGCGTGGTGGCTCACTCCTGTAATCCTAGCACTTTGGGAGGCTGAGGAAGGAAAACTGCTTGAGGCCAGGAGTTTGAGACAAGCCTGGGTAACACAGCAAGACCCTGTCTCTACAAAAAAAAAAAAAAAAAGAGTGTGTGTGCTGGTGGTCCTAGCTTCTTGCTGAGCCAGGAGGATCACTTGAGCCCAGGAGTTTGAGGTTGCAGTGAGCTAAGATCATGCCACTGCACTCTAGCCAGGGTGACAGAGCAAAACACTGTCTCAAAAACAAAAAAGAATAACCAGCACATAAACAGATACAATAATCTGTAAGAAAACTAAGATAAACAGTATCATACAATAGGATGAGACCCACAGAGACTCCAGATTATTCAGTTATCAAATGTAAACATTAAAACAATTATCCTTAATGTATTTGACAAGACAAAAGGCAAGATCAAGAATTTCAGCAGAAAATTTGAAACTAAGCCAAATAACAATTTTAACTCTGTAACATACAGCCACCAAAATTAAGAATGCACTGGAAGAGTTTAAAAGTACTTAGGCAAAGCTCAAGAGTGAATCAGGAAACTGGGAGATGAGTCAGAAAAAAATATCCAGAAGGAACCATGGAAAGACAAAAGGTTAAAAAATATAAAAAAGAGTGTAAGAGAGACATGGGAGATAGAGTACAAAGGGTTAACCTAAGTGTCCTTAGAATTCCAGAACAGAGAAGAGAGAAAATAGAGGTAAAATTATAAATAGAGAGTAGCTGAGAATTCTCCAAAACCAACCATAAAAAAATTAAACCCTCAAGCGACACTGGGGGTCAGCCATATCTGGCCAGCAGTCTGTTTTGGTATAGCCTGTGAGCTAAGAACGGTTTCTATATTTTTAAATGTTCATAAAAGAAGAAGAGGAGAAAAAAAAAGAGAGCCAGTATGTCCCCCACACAGACTAAAATCTTTACCATCTGCCCGTTTACAGAAAAGATTTGCTGACACCCAAGCCACAGATTCAAGAATCCCTATCGACCCCATATGCTCCTCCAAATCCACTCTCCAGCTCAGTGTCCCAGGTAGCCAATGAGAAGAACTAATAGAAGCCTGGAGAGAGAAGAAAGGAGAATGAAATCGGGGTGTTTATTTACCCAGTTGCCTCCTATAGGTCACCATAAGCCGTCTGTATCCCCTGACCAATGGTGAAAATCCCTGTAAAGTGGCTTTCTGCGCACTGTCTCTGCTTCTAGCTTTTAGCAAAGGCTCCCCCACTTCCCCTTCATGTTAGGGATAATAAAGCCCCTAACTCTAATCCTGATCCAGATTTCTGCTATTACTAGCCCCAGCCCCCAGGTCTGCACTATGCCTTGCCTTGTCTAATGCATTATCTCTCGCTTACGAGGTCCCTGACAGATGGTGGCCATACCTAGGTATGTCATAGTAAGACTGCTAGAAGATGAATGAGGAGGAGGGGGAGAAGAGTGGAGACAGAGAAAGAAAGAGAGAAAGAACAAACCTTAAAAGCATCCACAGGGAGAAACATGGAATTCCTACCACAGAATAAGTAAACCAAGAGTTGAATTCTCAAAAGAAATAATATTATAGCAATCAGATGATGGAAAAATATATCCAAATAACCAAAAAATAATAATTGCCAATCTGTTATAGAATTCAATAACCAGTGCTAACATCTTTCAAGAATCAAAACAAAATAAAGACATTTTTAGATAAACAAAACCCGAGAGAACTGGTCACCAGCAGACTAAATACTAAAGTGTGTCCTCCAAGCAGAAGCAAAAATTTACCAGATGGAAGCTAGAAGGTGGTAGAAGGAATGAGGAACAATGAAACGGGTAACAGATAAAAATGGGGTATATAAAACAACAATGAAAATACATATAGAATATACATACCTGACAATAGTAGCATGTAAGTAAAGCAGAAGGTAAAAGAATTTAAACTGTTCTAAAATCCTTGCAATATCTGGGAAGAAGCACTAGTACTAATTTACAATATAATTTGAAAAGTGTTATATTTTCCGGAGTGTCCACTAAAACATAGTAAAAGAATATAAAAGGTTAATAGAGAGGTGGAATAATATGAAATAATCAATCCCCCACCAAAAAAATAAGAGGGGAGAACAGAACAGGTGGGACAAATAAGAGCAAATGACAAGATAGAAGACATTTTTAAAAATCATATCAAATGTAATAAAGGCAATGAATTAAATACTTCGAATTAAAGGCAAATGTGTCAGACTAGATTAAAAAATAGGCTTCTTAGAGGAAATATATCTAAGATACAAGAATATAGCAAGGTTTATGTTAAAGAATGGAAAATATATACCATGTAAACATTAAAAACAAAAAAGCTGGTATAGCTCTATTATTATCACACAAATAGACTTTAAAGAAAATTATTACTAGACAGGTACACCTCATAACGTTAAAGGGTTCAAATTATCCAGGTGCAGTAGCTCACACCTGTAATCCCAACGCTTAGGGAGGCCGAGAGGGGAGGATTGCTTGAGGCCAGGAGTTTGAAACCAGCGTGAGCAATATAGCAAGACCCCATGTCTCTACAAAAACATTTAATTTAATTTAGAAGTGTGGCAGGCATGCTGGTGTGTTCCTGTAGTCCTGGCTACTCGAGAGGCGAGGCGGGAGGATCACTTGAGCCCAAGAGTTCAAGGTTATAGTGAGCTATAATAACACCACTGCACTCCAGTCTAGGCAACAAAGCAAGACCCTGTCTCTTAAAAAAAAAAAAAAAAAAAAAGATTCAGGCCAGGCATGGTGTCTCCTGGAGTATTTGCCAATTCCATGGAGGCAGCTAAGAGGATAAAGATCTGACGATTGCTTTTCACAGCTCCTGGATTTAGGGGGACAAAAGTTGGTGGAGAATTAGAAGTACAACTTGGGTTGACCAGAAAGGAGAGAGGCTAGGAGAGAAGACGGTGCGTCAGCAGAGGGGAGTCAGGCACAGCAGCGGAGTGTGTTTTACTCCAAGTGCAGAGCTCTTTCATACCTCAGAGAAATTTTCTTCTATGTTTTACTTTTCTTTTTTAAAAAAACTCCGGGATCACAGCTTCACAGTAAATCACTGCTTGCCGCAAGCGGGATCAGCTTCTGCTGTTAAAAATGCTCCCCCGGCCCCTCCTCTGCTCCCGCACACACACGCCCCAAGTGTGATCATAACCCAGGGGTCTGTGTGGGGTACAGCACCTCCAGCCCACTTGCCCATCTGAAGCCTCTGCTTGAACAAAGAGGCACGTCACCTCCACAATCCTTCGCCCACTGTGAGCACAAGTCAGCAAGAAGACTGATGAAATAAATAAATCAAAGGAAAAGTTCTAGACACCGTTGCCAACACCGGGGCAGTGAAGGCATTACTAACATCACTGAAACAGACTCAGCCCCCGGCCACTGCTGGCAGGTCGAGATCATCAAAAGAGAAATTGCGGCACTCCCTGCCGCTAACGAGACATGAGAGTAAAAACTACAGTGTGTCTGTTTTTTTTCCTCTTTTTACCAAAATAATTGGATGGCGGAAATACTCAGCACAAACATAAAAGAGAGAAATGCCGAGGAAAAAATGTGAAGACACTACAGTACAATTTAGTTTTCCTGCCTTTTGTACTATCAGACATAATGACCTGTGTGAAGTGTTGTTGGTTTTTATCCAGGAACTGTCACAGGCTGCTAAGATGTGCTCAGCATCCGGAGGTCTCACCTCTCCACATCCCAGGGACCCACAGACGGAGGAAAGCCAGGACAAGGCCTGTACTGATCAGGGCTGAAATAATAAATGCTATTCAGTAACGACTTTTTTTAATTGCTGTTGCTAAATGAATTGTGGTGCATCCACACAATAGAATATTATTCAGCAATAAAAAGAAATGAGCTATGAGAAAAAGACACGGAGGAACTTAGCATATTGCTAAGTGAAAGAAGCCAATCTGAAAGACTCCATAGTGTATGATTCCAACGTTATGACATTCTGGAAAAGCAAAACTGTGGCATTAAGATACCAGTGGTGGCCAGGAATGGTGATGGTGGGAAGGGCGTGGGGGTGGAGGGATGAACAGGTAGAGCCCAGGGGATGTTTTCGGCAGTGACACTACTCAGTATGATACTGTCTGTAGTGGTAAATAATGTCATTATACACTTGTCCAACCCACCGAATGCACAGCACAGAGAGTGAACCCTAATGTAAACTATGCACTTTAGCTAACACTAATGTATCAATACTGGCTCATCAATTGTAACAAATGCACCACACATATGCAAAATGTTCGTAACAGGGAAAACTGCAGAGGGCAGGAGGCGGGGGGGTGGTCTCGATACATCTCACTCCATTTTTCTATAAACTTAAACTGCTCTAAAAAAATAAAGTCTAACTAATTTAAAAAACAAATTGCTATTATGAGCCACAGAGAGCACCTGTACAGTATTGCTAGAACGCGGGGGAAGAAAGCCCTGGTCATCTCATGACTTTCACCTGACAGCTTCCTACCGGCTTCCAGCTGGACAGCAGAGGAGTCGCCTGGGTAAAAATTGAAAAGGTAGCCTTCCAACTAAAAGGAACCACAAATGAGGACTGACAACCACAAACTAACAGGATAAGTAACACACGCGGGTCCAATTTGCTTTCAGCATCAATGATAAGGAAATTCCTGGAAAAGCAGGGACTAGAGAACCTAGGAGAATTTAGAAGTGACAACATTCACCAAGAAGAGAGAAGCAGGACAGGCAACTAGACCCTGGAGTCACTGCCGACCTCTGCCCTCAGCGCCCATCCTTGAACACATGCCCCAGTGACAGGTTAGAGTCACCCAGGCTGACCACCCAAACCTCTCGTCACTCAGCTGTGAGAGAGATCCACCAACACGAGGGAAGCAGAAGGGGCCATGCCAGGGAATGATTCAGAGAGGGCTCCCCAGGCACTGAAATGCACAGCTTGGTTTCCCCAACTTCCAGATTCCCTGATGAGACACCATGACCTGCAGGAAAAAGCAAGAGCCGAGGAGTCAGGAGACTAGGGTTGGTTTCACTACCTCACAACAGATGCCATCAGAGGACAAGCTGCCCTTTCCTCTCATCTGCAAAACAGGGATAATACTTGCTCTAGAGCTACAGAAGGTTAGATCTGGGATAGACTCATCATACAGGTGAGGCAAACTAAGTCCAGGGAGATGCAGTGACTTGTACAAGGTGGCACAGCTGGATGGCAAAGTCACACCTGGGTAAAAGTGTTTTGGAAAATTAAATTCATGAAATAAATGGAACCTGTCGCCAGTGCTATCACCTTGCTCCTGCTCTGCTCTAAGGTGAGCATCTCCCATAAAAGAAGGCTCTTGGCAAGTGTCAGCTGCATCGATGGCACTAGCTGGTTGTGCTGCTTTCTGAAGTTACAGAGCCAGGAAGAAAAGATCTTGGCCACTTCCAGAGTCTAAGGCATCAGAATTGAGACCCGGGAGATAACATGATTGGCCCCATTCTCCCCTTAGCACTTCCACACTCCAACAGCAATAAGCAATGAGGTTTCCTTGGGAGAGTGAATCTGTTTTGTCAATAATAATTCCATCTTTAGTCGATGAAGCACACTAAGCCAACAATCCACTAAGAGCATGAAAGAGACTCATTTGGCTTTTGCTTTGACCTACCCATTCCAAGCTTTAATTCAGTTTCCAGACCTTTTGTCCTCTAACCAGTTTAACTAACGTACAAACATATTCCCATACGGCCTCCAAAACAGATTATTACCAACAGACTGGAAAATGACGCAAATGTAGTCCATCTACATAAGTGAAACAAGTTTAGCCAAAGGGATAGTTTGTGTGGCTTTAATCATGGGGATGGGTTATGTCCACGGGGCCGAATTCGCAATTGCAAGCTTTAGCAATTTCCCCTAGTTCTTTCTTGACCCAGGCCTTGGGTGGGTCCGATCTTTTCACTTCGAGAGCTCCCCACTCCCCCTCCACATACACAGATGGCAAAGCCAGGACTGTTCATGTCCATCTTCTTTGGTCTCCATTGGCATAATTAGGAGAACACCAGAGACAATTCAGCTCTGTGTATTTTTCATGAGAAATGAGTCAATAATTTCTTATTTCTCTCCACACTCTCCCAGAAAAATATCCTAGAGCAGAGGGAGCGGCAATCTTAGCTTAGTGACTCCACAACAGATCATGGTTAAGACAGCATGTGGTGGATGTGAACCTCCTAAGCTATTAATCAGAATTCTCCAACCAAAGGGATTCCCCCTCGGCCTAATCCAGATTTGACAGGTGGGATGCCCTTCATACTCCCCCTGCCCCGCAACCTCTTCTAACCACCACCGGCCAAACCACTACCCAAACACTGTGCCTTCAGGAAGGTAAAGTAGCATTATCCCCAAGATGTAGATAGGAAAACTGTGATCCGGAAAAGCTAAATGACATGCACAATGCTCACAGCTGTCCTAATAGGTGATATGAACAGGACTAAAAGCCAAATAGTCAGTTTCCTCACATTGATCTCCTTCCACACCACCACAATTGTAATGAACGGGCAGTATTTCGGGTGTCAGGACAAAGCTTTAAAAGAAATTGCCAAATATAAAATCAAATCTTTACAGAAGCAAATCATAGGTAAATCCCCTAATATTTACATTATTATTTATGATCGAGAAGTGGTAGTAAGAGCTTTGATAGTAAAGCCTTTTACAACTAGAAAGCTACAGATAAGTGACACTTTTCCTATCACTGATCTATTTCATGAATCTAGAAATCAGAAACTACTATTGGGATATTCACAAATAATGGCAAAGGATTGCCAACCCAATGTACACAGTCCCTGGGGAAAAGCTCTCTGTTCTGCTAATCTGCCAGGTAATATTGACACATTTACATGTGTTTTTATAGTTCTGCCCATTTTTAATAAGAATCTGTGGAAGCTAAAGAACTGTTCTATTTATTTGCAAAAATTTTAGTACCACTGCTATAAAAACCACTCAAGTGGTTTTTTCCAAGTTAAATTTCATTTTCCATATCTGTATAAGAAGCTCTTTTCAATTGAGATAATTCATTTGAATTACCTAAGCTGAAATGATATTTTCCTTACTAACATAAAATCTTCTAGATATGTGCTTACAGAGAAAAATATCATTTCCAACATGGACTAAAATTCACATTTTAGAATTCCAACATTCACTTTAGAGATGATTCTGCTCTTGTAAATGATCAGTCTTAACCCGTTTAATCCCCCTAGAAAATCTACACAAGCCACCCAGAAAATTAGTCCTTGGGATTTTGAAGTACATTAAAACACATCACCCAGATAAAAGCATGGACTGTTCTGGATCTAGAGCATCTGAGCACCTAAACTCTCTCCTTCTAGCTCTATGTTTAACAGCATTTTGTAGGAAGAGCTACTCTTCACCGGAAAGAAAAGTGGTAGGTAGTCTGGTTCTCCCAGAGAGGAGGCTAGTGTCCTTGCCCACTGCTGGTACTGAGCTAAAGGCAAAGAGGCATCATTACGCCACCAGTAAGACATGGAGTCATTGGCCAGAGCATGATATTCTGGCAGGGAGCAGGCTCTTCCTTCCAGCTGTTTCATGGCTGAGTCCTGTGTGCCCTTGCACCCTGAGAATGTGTCACTCCTCAACTCAGCCTCCAGGTGGCTTCCTAGATTACCCACCCAGTTAACAACCCAGCCTGACTGAGACTGTGGGATCCTCTGCAATCTGAGGCAATGAGGGCCACAGCTGAACCAGGCCGAAGACTTATCAAATGAACTGCCTTATCTTAATCCATCTGGAGTGTCAACTAGGAGTACAAAAAGAAAGAACAATTCCCATACCACACAAACTAGATAAGAATCTGACATTTTTCTTTGCAATGACTTGACATCCTTGCTTTTTCAAAGGAGAAAATCACTTTAACCAGCCCAGTGGCCCTTCTTGCTGCAACATGTCCCAGGCAGCCATTCAGACAATGACTGAGCGTGTCCTGATTCTAACACATTTACAGGGCATTTATCTTCTTTTAATTCCTTCCATTGCCTTCAGGACTAACAATCCAAAGTAGTTGCTATAGCTTGGACGTTTGTCCCCTCCAAACTTCATGTTGAAATTTGACCCCCAACGTTGGAGTTGAGGCCTAATGGGAGGTGTTTGGGTCATGGGGGCAGATCCTCCATGAACAGATTAATGCTGTCTCTCAGAGGTGAGTGGGTTTTCACTCTATTAGTTCCAGAGAAAGCTGGTTGTTAAAAAGAGCCTGGCACCTCTCCTCTCTCTCTTGCTTCCTCTCTTGCCACATGATCTCTGCACATGCAAACTCCCCTTCATCTTGTGCCCTGAGTGGAAGCAACCTGAAGCCCTCATCAGATGTCCAGTCTTGAACCTTCCAGCCATCAGAATTGTGAGCCAAACAAACCGTTTTTCTTTGTAAATTACCCAGTCTCAGGTACTCCTTTCTAGCAACACAAAATGGACTAAAATAGCAATGTAATCCAAAAACACCACCACTCCTCTTAACCACAAGCTGGTATCTTAGTATCTTAGCAAACAGTTACCTTGAAAACTCATTTTTAGCAAAGAAATAACTCATTCCAAAATTTGTGGAAGGAAGGAAAGAAAGCAGCAGCAAATTTAGGAAAAAATGGTATCCCTGTTATAAGAAGTTAATCAGCTATCAAACAAAGATCAGCAGCAGATAAAAGTCCCCATAATTAGAATAATCAATAAATAGGTAGACATTCAGCAACTGAATACCAGTGTAAGATTCACCGATGCAGTGGCCATGCATACCTGCTCCTGCAGCCCCGCCACCCGAGCCAGTGGCTTGCATTCACATCGAGTAAGAGTAAGCCTTTTGCCTCTTTCACACCCATTCACTGACATGCAGAGCCGAAAAACCTCCAAAGGATGGGAACAGCAGGCAAGGGTGTCTGTCAAGCATGCTCCCTCTGTTCTGGACATCAGTCATGCTAGTTCCCACCCATTTAATTACTCTGCTGTTAACCACCCACATTTAATTCAGTTTTAAAGACATGACAACAAGGTCTGAGATTTGAGGGATGTACCTGACTCTCTCTCCCCTCCAGTGGTGGTGGAATCTGATCAGCAAAACCAATCTTCCCTGGATCACCCATAAAGGCACTAACCTCATCCACGTTCTCAAAAGCGTTGATGACATCATATGGCAAACAGGACAGAAGATCAATCACAAACCACGTCTTCAGGTAGTTCATGCGGATAAGTTTGGGGTCGGAAATCACCTCCCCCGCTGGTCCAACAAAGGTGGTATGAAAATTGAGCACAATATCCACCAAAAAGATGACATCCACGATGCTATCCACAACCAGCCAGGCCACATTGTTCTGCCTGGTTTTAAAGGAGACATTGTAAGGGACCAAGATGGCTGTATAGAAGGTCAAGATCAGGATGATCCAATCCCACGTGGTCTTAAAAACACAGTAATGCAAGATGATGTGAGGGGGAGTCTTTGGCGCCTCTTGCTTGTATTGGGGAAGGATGTCTGAGCCCAACTGCAGGACCTGTACAGAAAAATATGGCCAAGAGAGAACTAAGTTAGGATTTAATTGCAAACATCTAACCAGTCAGCATCTGTCACTGACAAATGCTCATAATCCTCTGGATGGTTCATTGGGTGTAATAACAGGAATGAGAGGAGTATGGGAAAATGGAAGTAAATATTGTAACAGAAATAATCATAATGAAACAATAACAAACTATTGTTTCACTTACTATGAGCCAAACATTATAGTAAGTCACACACATTTATTACCTTACTTAATTCTAAATACAAGTTTGCTTTTTTTTTTTTATTTTAAGAGACAGGGTCTTGCTCTGTTCCCCAGCCTGGAGTACAGTGACACAATCATACCTCACTGCAGCCTCGAACTCCTGGGCTCAAGCGATTCTCCTGCCTCAGCCTCCAGAATAGCTGGGACTATAGCCACATGCCACCATGCACAACTACAACTTTGATTTACTAGACAATTATTATTCTATATGACTAGTGATAAACTGAGGCTCAAAAAATTAATAAACTTTATTCGATGACTATTTATTGCTCCAATTTTACCCAACAGTTGCAGAATATACATTCTTCTCATCAGCACAGGGAACATTGTTCTATGATTGACCATATGTTAGTCCACAAAACAAGTCTTAAATTTTTTAAAAATTAAATTCATATCAAGAATCTTTCCTGACCACAACAGAAGAAAAACAGAAATCAATAACAAGTGGAATTTTATAAACTTTAGAAATAAATGGAAATTAAATAACATTCTCCTCAATGACCAATGGATCAATACAGAAATTAAGAAGGAAATTTAAAAATTTCTTAAAACAAATGAAAATGGAAACGCAACATATCAAAACCCATGGGATACAGAAAAATCGATACTAAGAGAAAAATATACAGCAATAAACACCTACATCAACAAAGTAGAAAGATTTCAAATAAACAATCTAATGATGCACCTCAAGGAACTAGAAAAGAACAAATCAGATCCAAATTTAGTAGAAGGAAAGAAATAATAAAGATCAGAGCCAAAATAAATGAAATTGAGACTTAAAAATACAAAAAAAAAAGCAATGAAAGGATAAGTTTGTTTTTGGAAAAGATAAACAAAATTGACAGATCTTTAGCTAGACTAAGAAAAATAGAGAAATCCCAAATAAATAAAATCAGAGATTAAGAAGGAGATATTACAACTGATACCACAAAAATACAAAGAACCATTAGACATTATTATGAACAACCAAACACTAACAAATCAAAAAAGCTAGAAGAAATGAATAAATTCCTGGACACATACAACCTACCAAGATTGAACCAGGAAGAAATAGGAAACCCGAACAGACCAATAACAAGTAATGAAAGTGACTGAATCAATAATTTTAAAAAATCTCCCAGAAAAAGAAAAGCCCAGGACCAGATGGCTTCACTGCTAAGTTCTACCAAACTTTTAAAGAAATACTAGTACCAATTCTTCTCAAATTATTCCAAAAATTGAAGGGGAGGGCGTTCTTACAAACTCAGTCTACAAGACCAGCATTACCATGATACCACAAGCAGATAAGGACACAACAACAAAAAAGAGAGAACTACAAGCTACTATCCCTTATGAACATAAATGCAAAAAATCCTCAACAATATGCTAGCAAACTGAATCCAACAGCAGGGATTTATCCAGGGATGGCTCAACATACATAAATCAATAAATGTGATACATCACATCAACAATATGATGGGAAAAACCATATGACCATCTCAGCACAGAAAAAGCATGTGTTAAAATTCAATATCCTTTGATGATAAAAACTGAACAAATTAGGTATAGAAGAAATGTATCTCCAAACAATAAAGGCCATATATGACAAAACCACAGCTAACATCATACTGAATGGGGAAAAGTTGAAATCCTATCCTCTAATATCTGGAAAAAGACAAGGAAGCCTATTTTCAGCATTTTATTCCACATAATATTGGAAGTCCCAGCCAGTGCAATCAGGCAACAGAAACAAATAAAGGACATCCAAATTAAGAAAGAAGAGGTCAAATCGTCCCTGTTTGCAGATATGATCTTATACTTAGAAAAACATAAAGACTTTACCAAAAAAACTGTTACAACTGATAAATTCGGTAAATTTTCAGGATAGAAAATCAACATACAAAAATCAGTAGCGTTTCTATATACCAATAGCAAACAATCTGAAAAAGAAATCAAAAGAGAAATCCCATTTACAATAGCTACAAAAAAATACACAGGAATAAATTTAACTGAAGAGGTGAAAAATCTCTGCAAGGAAAACTACTAATATAAAACATTGATGAAAAAATTAAAAAATACATTAAAAAAGGAAAAGATACCCCATGTTCAAGGATTGGAAGAATTAATGTTGTTAAAATGTCTATACTTCTTAAAGCGATCTAGAGATGCAATACAATCTCTATCAAAATACCAACGACATTCTTCAAATTAAAAAATCATAGAATTTATATGGAATCATAAAGACCCTGAATAGCCATAGCAGTCCTGAGCAAAAAGAACAAAGCTGGAGGCATTGCACTACCTGACTTCAAAATATTCCACACAACTGTAGTAAGCAAAACATCATGGTAATGGCATAAAACAGACACATAGACCAATAGAACAGAGAACCCAGAAATAAATTCATGCATTTACAGTCAACTGATTTCTGACAAAGGCACCAAGAACACTCACTGGGGAAAGAATAGTCTCTTCAATAAATGGTGCTGGGAAAACTGGATAACCATATGCAGAAGACTGAAACTAGACCCCTGTCTTTTACCATATACAAAAATCAACTGACAATGGATTAAAAAGTAAATGTAAGACCCAAACCTGTGAAACTTTCAGAAGAAAACATATGAGAAATGTTTCAGAACATTGGTCTGGGCAAAGATTTTTGGAGTAAGATTTCAAAAGTACACACAGCAAAAGCAAAAACAGACAAATGTTATTATATCAAACTAAAAAGCTTTGCACAACAAAATACACAATTAACAGAGTGAAGAGCGAACCTACAGAATGAGAGAAAATATTTGCCAACTATCCAACAAGAGATTAATATCCAGAATATACAAGAAACTTAAATCTACAGCAAAAAAAAAAACAAATAATGTGATTTTAAAATGGGCAAATAATCTAAATAGATATTTCTCCAAAGAAGACATATAAGTGTTCAACAGATACATGAAAAAATGCTCAATATCACTAATAGCCAGAGAAATGCAAATCAAAAACACAATGAGATATCATCTTACCCCAGCTAAAATGGCTATTATAAAAAGACAAAAAATAACGAATGCTTGTGAGGATGTAGAGAAAAGGGAACTCTTATACACTGTTGGTGGAAATGTAAATTAGCACAGCTATTATGAAAAACAGTATGGAGGTTTCTCAAAAAACTAAAAATAGAAATATCTGCACTCAAATGTTTATAACAACACAATTCACAACTGCAAAGATGTGGAAACAACTCAAGTGCCCATCAATACATGAGTGGATTAATAAAATGTGATATATGTATACCATGGAGTTCTACTCAGCCACAAAAAACAATGGTGACCTAGCACCTCTTGTATTATCCTGAATAGAGCTGGAACCCATTCTACTAAATGAAATATTACAACATTGGAAAAACAAGCACCACATGTACTCACCATCAAATGCATATTAACTGATCAACACTTACGTGCACATATAGTAGTAACATTCATTGGGTGTCGGGCAGATGGGAGGGGGAGGAAGGGATGGGTATTTTCACACCTAATGGGTGTGGTGCGCACCGTCTGGGGATGGACACACTTGAAGCTCTGACTCGGGTGGGGCAAAGGCAATATATGTAACCTAAACATTTGTACCCCCGTAGTATGCTGAAATAAAAAAAAATTTTTAAAAAGCTGATGGTCTGAAAAGAAGAAAAAAATGAAATACCATATGATCCAGCAATCCTACTACTAGGTATATATTCAAAGAAAATGAAATCCGTATGTGAAAGAGGTATCTGCACTATTCACAACAGCCAAGATAAGGTATCAACCTAAGTGTCCATCAATGAATGGATAAAGAAAACGTGATATATATACACAATTGAATATTCAGCCGTAAGAAAGAATGAAATCCTGTCATTTGAGGCAACATGGATGAGCCTGGAGGACATTATGTTAATGAAATAAGCCAGGTACAGAAAGACAAATACAGCATTTTCTCACTCATTGTGAGACCTAAGTAAGCTGATCTCATAAAAGTAGAGAGTAGAATAGTGGTTACCAAAGGCTGGGAAGGGAAGCGGGAAGAGAGGAAAAGGGAGAGATTGGTTAATGGGTACAAAGTTACAGCTAAAGTAAAGATAAATATTTAAGGTAATAGATATCCCAATTACCCTTATTTGATTATATGAATATATTAAATTATCACACGTACCCATAAAATATGTACATCTAATTACGTATGAATAAAAATAAAGTTTTTAAAAATTATAGCTAGATAGGAGGAATAAGTTCTAATGTTGTATAGCACAGTAAGGTGACTATAGTTAACAATAATTTATTGTATACTTCAAAATAACTAGAAGAAGGATCTTCAATGTTCCCAGCACAAAGAAATGAAAAATGTTTGAGGTGATGGATATCTCAATTACCCTGACTTGATTATTACACATTGTATATATGTATCGAAATATCATACGTACCCCATCAATATGTACAATTATGTATTAATTAAAAATTCTGAAATATATTTATAGCTCTGTGCCAGGAACTGTTCTAGACACTGGACATGCAGCAATGAAGGAAACAGCACAACGTCTGCTCTCATGGAGCTCCGTCTAGTAGATAAATCAAGATTATTTCGAGTTGTGACAAGAGCTAAATGAGAGGCTGAGGCAGGGAGAACACAGTGCTTTGACAGAATGTGACTTGAGGAGTAGGGGAAGGAGAATGAATTGAAACCTAAATGTCGGCAAAGACATTGTCATTCAAATTTACATGGAAAAATTACTCTGGGCAGAGAGCATAACTTGTATAATGACTCCAGGGTGAAATAAGCTTGATATTTCCAGGAAAAGAACGAAGTCCATGTGGCTGAAGCATGCTGAGTGTGCACATGAGGGTGAGGGGAACAGGGGATGCTAGTTGAGCTCAGAAAGGAAAGCAGAAACCAGACCACACAGGACCGAGTGGGCCACTGGGACTTGTTGGATTTTATTCTCAGTATGGCTGGATGTAACTGGGGGTTTTAAGCAAGGGAATAATAACCTGATGCAGGTTTTGAATTGGATTGGGAACAAGAGGAAAGAACAGAATCAGGGTACTTACTATAAAAGCCTGAGAAAAAGATGGGGTGAGAAAAGCAGTCCAATTTTGGATATGTTTTTGAAGTCTAGCCAGCAGGACTTGCCGACAGTTAGAAAGAGAAGAAAAGAGAGCAGTAAACAGTAGGCACTACTGTATTCTACAAGCCCAGCATGGTGGCTGGCCGAGAGTAGGTACTACAACACTGCCTTTAAATGAATGAATAAACTCTAAGGTCATATAACTAGCAAGAGATGGAGCAAGGATCCCAAAACAGGTGTAGCTGGGTTCTAAACACCTCCTTGTTCCCTAACAAGGTTACATTTTCCTGAGTAACTGATGATTTTAAGGAGACAGACTTAGTGCAGGAAGAGTTCAAGAGAGTATCACCAATGGTTTTCACTCTCATTAGTGAAAGGCAAAAAGCTGTGCCTTCTGATACCAGGCCAAGCTGGTAGGGACTCCAAAGCTGCTCCTCTGTGCCACTTACAGGTTCTTATTAATCTCTAGGTGAAACTCTCTCTTTTGTCACGGGAACTTTTTTTTTAGATGGGGTCTTGCTATGTTGCCCAGGCTGGTCTTGAACTCCTGGGTTCAAGTGATCCTCCTGCCTCAGAGTCCCTAAGCGTAGGGATTATAGGCATGAGCCACCACACCTGGCCAGGGAATTTTTTTTTTTTTAACCTCTAGAGGTTGAACATCCTTTAGTATATAAAAAATTAGCTGAGTATCCCTGTTTCCCCCTTGGTTGGCCCTGGCCCTTAAAAGGGGACAAAGGAAAGCTGGAAATCCAAGGAGTGCCCAGTGTGTACTTTGGAAAGGGGAACTCTTTCCACCCTCCCACCAATGCGCATCAATGCAGCCCTCCCTAGGCTTGTGATATTAATTTCTCTCGCCATGAAAAGGAATTTGCACATATTTGATTTAAGGAATCTTCAACCCTGAGGCCTCAAGCAGGAAAGGAAATTAGCCTCTAAGAATAAAGCAAATAACATCAATTGAATGGGACTTCTGCTTCTGGAAAAATAGAGTGGACATATTTTTCCCTATTCTTCCCTTTAAGTATAACTAACGGCACTGGACATCATATATAAAACAAACAGAAGACTCTTAAAGGTGGAATAAAGAAAGCAAACTGGCTACAAATGGCATAGTGGTGAATCCCCTGGGTTTTCTTTTTGCCTCATATATCCTAGAGTTGGAGCTGAAGAAGCCAGAAACCTGGAAATGCCACATAGTACAGACAAAAATAGTCCCAATAAACCCCTTCTCTCTAGCCAAAGGACTGGGAAAGGGGCAGCCTCAAAAGACAGAAAACTGTTAGGCAACAACCACTCTACTAGAGCCCCACACTTCAGAAAAAGCTGTGGCCCCCACTCCTACCCAAGCCAGCAAGGGCCTTCTAGGAAGCCTAGACTTCCCCCCTCTTGAGGCTATAATAAAGTACCCAGCTTCCCCCTCCCCACCTACTGGGGTATACTGTGCCTGAGAAGGCCCAGTAGTGAGCCTGGACTTCCACCCACTTCCACTCAGCAGTAATGAGATGGTCAGCGGAAGCCTAGTAGAGGGTTACCGCCCAGAGGTCATGAGGCTACTCCCCATCCCCCATAAGCCAGGGAGGTATCAGTGTAAGCTTAGTGGGGTGCTGGAACTGCCACCCCCACCCGGAAGTAACAAGAAGGAGCATCCCCTCAGATGTCATTGGAGGCTAAGTGAGAAATCTGTACTTTTACCCCAATTTGGCAAAAATGAGGGGATGCCTACCCCTTACTGTGCCATGTAAGTATTGAAGAAAGTTACCTAAAATAAAACCTTTATGATCCAGAGCCTCATAACATAATACCCAAATGCCCAGTTTCCATAAAAAATCACTCATTATACTAAGAACCAGGAAGATATCAAACTGAATGAAAAATAGATAATCAATTCATGCCAACACCAAGATGACAGAGATATCAGAAATATCTGGCAAAAATTTTTAAACAGCTGTCATAAAAAATGCTCTTATAAGCAATTATGGACAGGCTTAAAACAAATGAAAAAATAGAAAGTCTCAGCAAAGAAAGGGAAGATATAAAGAAGAACCAAATGGAAATTTTAGAACCAAAAAATATAATAACCAATATAGAAAAATCCAATGGATGGACTCGAAAGCAAAATGAAGGGGATGAAGGAAAAAAAAAATCAAATGACAAATGAAGACAAGACAACAGAAATTCTCCTATAATTACTGTTCTATAATAGAAATCTGAACACAGAGAGAGAAAAGCACATCACATAATGATAAAAGAATCAATCTACCAAGAAGACAGAACAATCCTAATGTGTATGTAACAAACAAAAAAGCTGCAAAATATGTGAAGCAAAAACCAAGAGACCAAAAAGGAGAATCAGACCCACAATACACCTCTCTCAACAATGGATAGAGCATCTAGGTAGAAAATTAGCAAGGATATGGAAGAACTAAACAATGCCATCAACTAGTGGGATTTAATTGACATTTATAGAATACTCTCCCCAACAGGAGAATGCACATTCTTTTCAAATACATAAGGAATGTTATTCAGGATAGACTACATGCTAGTCCACAAAACAAACCTCAACAAATGTAACAGAATTAAAATCATACAGAGTGTGTTCTCCAACTACGATGGAATCAAATTAGAAATCAATAACAGAAAGATAAGAGGAAAATATCCAAACACTTGGAAACTAAACACCACACTTCTAAATAATTCATGGGCCACAGAGAAAGTGTCGAGGGAAATTTTAATATATTGAACTCAATGAAAATACAACATATTGAAATGTGTGAGACCCTGCTAAAGCAGTACTAAAAGGGAAATGTATGCCCCTAAATGTTTACCCTAAGAGAAAAAGTCTTAAATCAATAATCTAAGCTTCCCCTCCACCAAGACAGAACAAAGTAAAACTAAATTGACAGAAGGAAGGAAATAATAAAGAGCAGAAATCAATGAAATTGAAAACAGAAAGACAACAGAGAAAATCAGCGATCTTTGAAAAGATCAATAAAATAAAATAACATCAACAAACCTGTAGCCAGACTGGAAAAAAAGAAAAGAAAAAGAAAGAGAGAGAAGACACAAATTACCAATAGAATGGAACAGGGTATATCACTATAAACTCTGGAGACATCAAGAAAGATAATAAGCGAACGCTACAAACAACTCTAAACTACAGAGATGCGATGGACCTCAAAGACCACGAACTATCACAGCTCATAGCCCAATAACATCTAAGGTAATTGAATTCAGAATTTTAAAACTCCCAAAAAAGAAATCACCAGGCCCAAATGATTTTAACGGAAAATGGTACCAAAATTCAAAGAATTAATAGCAATTCTACACAATCCATTCCAGAAAATAGAAGCAGAGGGGATACTTCTCAATTCATTCTGTGAAACTAGTATTACCCTGATTCCAAAACCAGACAGAGTACAAAAAAGAAAACTACAGATCAATATCCCTCCCAAATACAGATGCAAAAATCCCTAACAAATGGTAGCAAATAGAATTCAGCAACATATAAAATAAGAAAGACCAAGTGGGGTCTATGCCAGGAGTACAAAGCTAGTTGAATATTAAAAAAAAAAAAAAAATCAATGTAATCTACCATATTAAGAGGCTAGAGAAGAAATATCACATGATCTTATTGATTAATACAGAAAAAACATTTGACAACATTCGACACCCATTCATGATAAAAAACTCTCAGAAGAAAACAGGAATAGAAGGGAACTTCCCAAACTGGATAAAGAGTATCTACAAGAATATGTGTTTCCCCATATCCTCAACATTACAGGGATATTATTTTTCATTCTTTGTTAATACAGTGGCTGAAAAATAGTATCTCTTGGCTTTAACTTTCATTCTTTGATTATTAATAAACTGAAAAAAGTGATATTTATTACCTATTGTGTTTCTTCTCTTGTGACTTGCTTTTTCATGTGTTTAGTCCCTTCCCCTATTACAAAGCTTAAATCTTTCTACTATTTTGAAAATAATTTAAAGAAAGCAATTTGCGGAGGAAAGACAGCCTTCTTAACTAACGGTGCTAAAGCAAGTAAACATCCACAGGCCAAAAAATGAACCTTGACCTAAGTCTCACACCTGATATGAAAATTAATTCAAAATGGATTTTAGACTTAAAAGTAAAACATAAAACTAAAAAACTTTTAGAAAAAAGGAGATCTTCAGGATCTCAGGCTAAGCAAAGTGTTCTTAGATTTGACAACAAAAGCACAATCCATAAAAGGGAAAACTGACAAATTGGACTTCATCAAATTTAAAACTTTTACTCTGCAAAAGACGAAGATGAGAAACAAAGTTACAACTGGAAGGAAATATTTGTAAACCGCATATCCAACAAAGAAATATAGTATCCATAATATATAATCTTAAAACTCAACAATTAGAAAAACAAACCAATGAGAAACTGAGTAAAAGGCACGAATGCGTTTTACCCACAAGGATATACAGATGGCAAATAAGCACATGAAAAAGTGTTCAGTGTGATTAGCCATTAAGGGAACAAATTAAAACTACAATGAGATATTACTATACACCTATCAGAATGGCTAAAATAAAAAAGTAGTGACAACACCAAATGCTGGTGAGAAAGTAGTGACAACACCAAATGCTGGTGAGATTGCAGATAAATTAGATCGTGTATTTGCTAGTAGGAATGTAAAATGGTGCAGCCACTTCAGAAGAGTTTGGCAGTTTATTAATAACTAAATACGTGACTACCACATGACCCTTACGCTCCTGGTCATTTATCCCAGAAGAATGAAAACTTATGTTCACATAAAAACCTATACATAAATGTTTATGGCAACTGGCAACTTTTTTCATAATAGCCACAAACTGGAAACAACCCAAATATCCTTCAAAAGGTGAATAAACTGGTACATCCGTATCATAGAACACTACTCAGCAATAAAAAGGTACAAACTACCAACACATGCAACAACCTGGATGAATCTCCAGAGACTGAAAAAGAACAATCCCCAAAGACAACATACTTATGATTCCATTTATATAACATTCTGGAAATGCTAAAATTATAGAAAAGGAATAAATTAGTGGTTGCCAGGGCTTAAGGAAGGGGTGAGGGCAAGAAGCAAGTGGGTATCGCCATTAAAAAAAGGCAACGTGAGGTATTCTTGTGGTGATGGAAACGTTCTGTACCTTGAATGCATCAACGTCAATACGCTGGTTGTGATATTATACTATAGTTTTGCAATTTTCCCTCAGTTTACATCAGGGGAAACTGAGTAAAGAGCACATAAGATCACTTTGTTTCTTACAACTCCATATGAATCTATGGTTATCTCAAAATAAGAAGTTAAATTTTAAAAAATCAACTGCCTGTAGATGAATCACAAGTATTTCAAAGAAGGGGTCCTGAGCATGCAGCTAAGAAAAAGGCAGGGTGAAAAGGGAGGTGAGTTATTTAGGGAGGAGTTGTATGTTTGCAAGATACAGTCTCGGTGATAAGACTATTCAGCACAAGAACTCAGAAAATACCACCAGTAAGGAGCCACCTGCTGATTGCAAACTAAAGTCACCTAGAGCTCCATAGTTCTTGGTAACAAACCCTCAGGAGGAAATGCCCTTTCAGAGAAAAATGGCTGTTCCTATAACAGTTTGATATAATCTATAATTGTTTCTAAGCAGATTTCCCATTCTGATTCTTTCCGGGACACTATTTGGCCCTGCCTGAGTGAGGCCTGAATCAATAGCGTCTCTTCATACCTCCCCAAAATGCCAGCTTGACCAGAGACTCTCCCCTGCTGATATTGCGACAACACGTATTCAAAGAGGAATTGACAGAGGTGCTGGGCTAGAGAAGGAGGACTGATGAGGACTTGCTCTCTTCTCATCTCTGGGATGCAGCCTTTTACATTTAAACCACAGGGTATTGGCATTCTAAAAGTAGATTTCTGATTGCTAGGACATTTGATCAGAATAAATGTGACACATTCTCTATCCACGTCTTTATGTAAAAGGCTATGAATGATTCCTGCGAGACGAAGCTTTTATGTTTTGACTTAAGATCCTATATATTTCACTGTTATGAACTCTTCAGTAGTTATCACCATACTGTGGAAAACAGAAAAAAAAGATGAAAATTCTGTAATGTGAGTTCTTTGTTAGAGAAAACCAATGTCCTTAAGAAAAATTCCCTGACCAAGAGTATCTTATATCCAGTTACCTATCTGGCTTCAATAGTCTTTTTAGCATATAGTGACAAATGACTAATTATTCATATTGCTAAGAATGATTCCCATGAGGCTGACCACCTTCCTCCTCAGAAGTGTGTGTGAGAATGGATTCAGACTAGAAAGGTAAGTAGCAGCATCACTCTGATGAGCTCCACGACCCCCACCCTCAGGAGAAAAAGCTTTCTCAGACTCATTCAGTATATCACTATCTGGAAAGGAGTTAGTGTCCTCCAAAGGGAGGGAATCTCTGGCTACAGAGTTAAAACAAATGGGATACAGACCTGTCCAGCCATAGGGGCCTGCACTGTGTTAGATGCTCAGTGATGCTTCAGAAGCTTTGCAGAGAAACTGAGCTTCACCAGAGAGAATGAGTACTCTTGGAGAATGACCTGGTCTCATGGTCCCAGTGACCAGGACACACTCAATACTTTCCCTCACCTCTTTTTTGCCCTTATCAGTATGAGCACGTGCTTATAGCTTCTTCCGTTGATTAGTCTTGTACAATGGAAGCTTCCAAAGGCAGAGAGCTAGCAGCCTTTCAGAATGCACTTCCTAGGAAGGGCTTGTATCTGTCCTATTCCCCCAATCAGACTAGAAGTTCCCCAAAGGCAGATGCTACTTCTCCTGGTGTAATGTTGCTAGTTCACACTTTCCCTAGCCCTCCCCCTACAACTCCAGCACCAGGCTCTGCCCACAGGAAGTGCTCGTTATAGGCCATTATTGATAGGGCCAAAGAAAGCTCATCTTGAAGGTGGGACTCCAGAAGGAAAACAGGGCTTTTCTCTCAATAAAGAATAGGGAAATCAGACTGACTAATCTATCATACTTCTCCAGCATTTTTACTTCCAAAGTCCTCTACTATATTTTTGAATCCTTATAATCACTCTGTGAGGGAGTTTTACAGATGGGAAAAGGGAGGCTCAGTACAATGGAGGTGAAGTGACTCACCCTGCGTCACGCAAGGGGTGAGTAAGCAGACAAGCTGGGAGTAGAAGCCAGGCTGCCAGCTCCAAGCCTCCGAGTCTTTTCACTAATCCATCTGTACAGCCTGAAATACCTTTCACAGCACATTGACATACATCATCACATCTCATGAGATGGGAAGGCTGGTATTTTGCTTATTATACAAATGGGGAAAATAGACCCAGAAGAGAAATAATTTACTCATAGTCACACTGCAGATGACAAAACAGGACCTTAAGCCCAAGTCAAGTTTCCTGATTCCATGCGTTTTTCTTGCTGTACAGACTCTTGATAAATTATTGCTTTTCCGCAGGGTCCCTGAATGATGGCAACATGCCAGTCTGTCATCTTATGAAACCAGCTTATCATTGAAGGCACCATCTCCTACTGTGCACCTTCTCCAGGATGACCCAACTGAATCCCAAACCAGCCACATTGGCCAGAGCCTGTCTCCCTGAACAGTACAGACCCCAGTCCCTAAACTACACCTAACTAGATTAAGAGAGCAGGACCAAACTACACGTGCTCTGAAACTCTTCCACATCCAGTGAATGTGATCGTGCAGAGTGAGTTTTGCTGAGGTGGGTCAGAGACCATAATATCTTACTCTAAGCTCTTAAGTCCTGTTCTCTGCTACACCTCACTCTTGGCTCTTGTTTTCGCCTTATGAATCACTGAAGAAACAGAACCAGAGAAAGACTCCTGCATCTTCCAATGATCACGTATCTACAGATCAGCCTCCATCCTCACCCACCTACCTCATCATGCTGCTTTAATAGAGGAAGTGCCCTCTTCTGCCAAAAGCCAATTCCTCCCAAGTGCTCTGAGCCTCATCCTGCTCACATTTCCTCAAGGGTTTCAGCGCCTCCTTTCCTTTTCTTCCCATCAACCTCTCTTTGGATATGGAACCATTCCTTTAGGATCTTTAGACGTAAATCAACTCCCCTTTCTTGCTACAGTTCCTTTTGCTGTTTCTCTTTATAGCCAAACTTTTTGAAAAAGAAGTCTAAACATAATGTCTCTACTTTCTCCCCTCCAATCACCTTAAACACACCCCAGTCTGACTACTGCCTTGACTCTCTAAGGAAATATCTATTGTCAAAGTCAATGTTGCTAAATCCAATGCACTCTTCCTTCCTGATAACTCATCCTCGTAGCAGCATTTTACAGATTTTTACACTTCTTTCTTGAAACATTCTCCTTGCTTGGCTTTCTTCATGCCATTCTCATCTGCTGTGGTACCACAAAGGTGTATGGCTCAATGCTCCCTTCAAGGAAACATCCAGAACTAATCTATCAGGAAGTTCTGTTGCTTCTACCACC
>RJWJ010009794.1:0-48965 GCA_004363605.1 Indri indri | reverse complement strand
CAGCCGGGCACGGTGGCTCATACCTGTAATCCTAGCACTCTGGGAGGCCGAGGCAGAAGGATCGTTTGAGCTCGGGAGTTCGAGGCCAGCCTGAGCAAGAGCGAGACCCCACTTCTACTAAAAGTAGAAAGAAATTAGCCAAAACAACTAAAAATAGAAAAAATTAGCCGGGCATGGTGGCACATGCCTGTAGTCCCAGATAGACTATAACAAAAGATCTAACAGAGTCCGAGACAGAAACACCCAGAGAATGGACAGCCTGGCAGACAGAGACAGCCCAACAGATGGACAGAGACAGATATGCCAACAAGAGTAAGTGGCCAAGGATACACAGAAAGGAAAAGACAGAGACGGGTAGAAACAGTTAGAGATGGAGAAAGACAGACAACACAGAAAGGGAGAAAGACAGTTCCTACAGAGATGGGGGACAGGCACAGACTGATAGACACAGATAGAAGGATAGAGACAGACAGACTGAGGGACAGACACAGAGACAGAGAAATACAGACAGAGAAAGAGAGAGGTGCACATATAGAGATAGAGACAGCGAGAGAGGAAGAAGGAGAGACAGAGACAGACAGAGAAACAGATACACAGAGAAAGAAAGACGGACAGGGAGAGAAATAGATATAGACAGACATAGACAAAAGCAACAGAAACATACAGAGACAAAAACAGAACCAGAGAGACCAAGATAGACACAGATCAACAGAGACAGCCAGAAGCAGAAAGAGACAGTAAGACACAGAGTGACAATCTATTTTTAGGAAGAGTGAGAAAGAGACAGAGATAGACAAAGACAGAAAAAGGTAGACATAAAGTAAAGACATATAAATATAGACAAGGATGCAGACAGAGACACACAGATAATAGAGACAAAGAGATAGGGAGCAGCAGGGAGACAGAGAGACATATAGAGAACAGAGACAGAGATAAAGCCTCATCATCATTAAGGACTGCATTGCATCCCACAGAGGTACATCTCCTTTGTTGTGGCATTTAATTTGCTCCCATTTAGTTTGATTGCCTTGTGTAGCATTACCGTAACTGTACATTTTGTCCTGCTTCCCCATTCCTTTAATGAGAGGCTGTAAAACGAAGTGAGTGTCAATGTGGAAAGCTTTCCTCCTCTGCCTTAGCAGTCGAAACAAAAGACTTCAATAAATAAATAAATAAAAACTGGAACTGGATAAATGACCCAAGCTGGCAAATGGCAACATCGAGGGTTTGTGGGAGTGTAAATGAATGTATTTCAGCCATCACCGTTTGTACATTATTTAACATCTTTCTAATGCAAACAACAAAACACAATTTAAAGATTTAAAGTTAGTTTGGTAGCAAAAGAAAAGCAGATCTCTCAGGCAATTTCGATTTCTAGCTAAATAGTCTCTGAATTTTTCAAGTGAAGCTACCTCTTTTTTGACGAAATGGCATCCTGGCAGTCAGCTCAGGAAAAAAGTAATTTGAAATTGCTTAAAAAGTTTATATAAAAGAAGTGAAATTAAAAAAACCACACACACACATTTTTTGCCCTTATGCTGAGTTATTACTTATACTCTCCCCAACTTTAATTATTACAAAAATAAAGTAAAATGAGGTTTGTTGTCTGTACTTGGTTAGATAGATAAGAGTATAAGAGAACACACAGGGGACAACTGCATAATTAAGAGAGACAGCAATGGGGGCAGCAGTGGCTTCCTGATTGAGGCATTTCATATTACTGTTATGAAATTATTCCTCTTACACTACTATGTGGGTTTCGTATGGCCAAGCCTTTCAAAGCTCCTTAAGAAGGAAAAAAAAAATATGTAAATTAAGGGTCAAAAGTAATTTCTTCACTGGATGACAAAGGATAAAATTTAATTGAGAACAAAAATATAAACCCATAAGCAAAATTCTGGTTTCAGCTAAGTAAAACATTAAATCTGATTATTAATCCTGATTATTTTTTTATTTCTTCATCTTGTTTTAATTTTTCACACTTTTTCCAAGCGTGTGCTTATTAACTCTTAAACGGAGTTTTCAATTCTTTGACATCGTTTCACCACAAAAATCACTTAATAAAATGAAAACAAGCAGGACTTTGGGAGGGGCTGGGTGGTGGCAGTTTTCAAATTAGCAGTAATCAGAAACAAACATATTCAAATCATGACTAGTGTCGCTCTCCTTTTTTGACAAAAACACTCTATTTTACCCTTTTGATTACTGTCTTGGAATTCCCATCCTTCGATCCCATTTTCAGATGCCAAGCAATTCCCATTGTACTTCAAAGCCATTATATTCCTGAGGTTACCAGGCCTGCTCTTAACCAGGAAACAATCTTTCCAAATACAATTTGAACAGCAAATATTTCTGAAGACCAAAGGCCATCAACATGCTTAAAGAATAGTTTCTGGTGCGTAAATAATTCATAACTATATGCCACAAGAAAAAACTATTTAATAAAGGGATATCCTCCCCACCCCCAATATAGAATGTTATAAAGTTTGAAATGTCTTTCTGGCGTTACAATGCTAGGAAAGTTAGAGTAAAGTCTAATTAACATGGAGATGTTCTTAGGTTGAAGACCAACCTACAAAAAGATCATCTGTGTAGTCTGGGTGTGTTCACATAGTGAGAAACCATGGAAACCAAGTACTACACTCAGTCGCAGGAAATAGGGAAGGGAGAGCAGCAGAACGAAACCAGTGACTGTTGGTGGCAATAATGAGTCTGGCAAGGCAGCTTTAAATACACCAACTGAAAGAGAAGTCAAAGTACCCCTTTAACATTCACCAAAACTAAAGGAAATGTATGTTTTAAAAGAGTTTCATTAAGAGTATAGTAGAGTAGCTAGGCTCACAGTTTCTAAAGTCAGTTGGTCTTTGTCTTCTCAGAAATGATGTGGAGGTTGATGGATGGTAAACCAGGAGTACAGGTTGCCACATTAATAGCACAGTTGAGTTCTGGAGGTATTTGGGGTGTGGGAGGGGCTTTAAAATTTGTGCTCTTCATATGCACCTTAAATAGTCTCAAGCGTTATGAGCTATACTTCAACAAAGCCTCTGACAGAGGTGATCACCTGAGATGGACAAGTCTGGCTGGTCTCACAGAGGAAGCTGGCATCTCAAGCATGCTGCCTACTCCTGTCCCCAGGGAAGAGCTACTCATCTCTCTGGGCTTTTGCAAGGGTCCTCACTCAGGGCAGCGTCCCTCTAGGGGGAGGTAAAGGAAATTACATGTCACATATATGGGGAAGACCACATCTTGGTTCTCCAGGTTCACCACCTCTAGCTCTTGATCCATTCTCAGAGAAAGCATCTGGTACTCCGTGTCCTTCTTGAAAATGGCTCTTCCAGCCCTGTCCAAGGAGGCCAGGCGCAGGCGAAACGCAACCTTTCTCTGCCAGAGTAAGCTGACCCCAAGGCCGCAGGAGTTGTTCTGCACGCTGTGACGGAAAATGATGCACCGGTTGGTGTAGCACACCACCAGTTCCCAGCCGAAGTTTAAGCCTGACCACCTCCAGCTTCACTGCTCATCCTTGTGGAGCTGGTCCCCGCACCGCATGCTATTCCCCTGAAGGTCGGACACGTAGACGCCCATGGGTCCGAGATCCCTGGTGTGCTCAGCCCGGAGGAGGGCAAGCCACTGTTCTCTGTACAGTGGGGTCAGCCAGGCGGCAGGGATCAGAGCATCCTGTTTGATGATGCGTGCCAAAGGCAGGTCGCAGATTACGTAGGCAAGCCGCAGCTGCTGGAACACCGGCACGAAGACTCTGCCCTGTTCGGTCTCCAGGAAAGGGGCACCCTGCGACTCCCTCTTGTACCTGGCAAACCACAGGTCGGCGTCGGGCAGTAGGGCTCTGCAGGGGCCCCTCCGTGTCGGCTGAAGCTGCAGGAACATCCACTTTTTCAGCGTGGTGTACACGTCCATCTCCACCTTCATCACCAAGAGCTCTGAAGAGGCGATGAGCTCTTTCATGAGGTCCAGGTTGACTTCTTGAAATAGGTCCTCACTATGCTGGGTCATCAGGTTGTCAAGCAGCCACTGGAAGCACGTGGTCCTCATGTTCTGGAGGCCATAGCTCTCAGCAGCATAGTAGTAGCTGCACACAGTCTGGGTACTGACCGTCTTGTTGAAAGGAAAACTTTAGTCAAACTAAATTTGATGGAGTCTAATTAAGTAAAGAATGATTTTCAAATGGGGCAGCCCCAGAACCATAATGGGGTTATAGCTACTCCATGGATACCACATAGTAGATAATATTTATGGACAGAACAAAAATGACACAGAAAATAGAAATGAGGTACAAAAACAGCTGGATTGCTTGCAGCTGTGTCTTTGCCTTATTTGAACAAATTTGAACAGTTGGCCACCTGTGATTGGCAAAAACTCTGTAATTGGTACAAGAGCAAGTTACAATTTGTTTATACATCCATACAGATTAAAGTTCACTATTTATGGAGAAACCTTTAGGCCAGACTTAAAATATGTCAGGAAGCAGCTTTAGGTTAAACTCAATTTAACAGGCTCTTCATGACCTCCCCTGACTGCTCAATCATCTTTTCTAGCAACAGCATGCTGGCCATGCCCAGAATAGTGAGGACTCCACCAGGAGAAATGAGCTTGTTTTTGCTGTATAATGATCCTTTATCGATTTCCCTTTGCATGGAGCTAAGCACAAGTTGTTTATAGATAACCTGTAACAGATCGGGTTGCTTAAGTCACATGTTCCTGACTTGAATCCTCACCCATCATTGATCCTAAATCCCATAGACTTTCCCATACCTGTAAATAATATCTTGGAGAAACTGAATAAGGTATCTGAGGTTCACTATAAACATTTTCTGCTTTTACAATCTAGTAAGACCAATTCCTCATATTTAATTTTGTGGCAAATGTGATGTTTTTTCAAAGTCTGAAGATAGTTTTCAACCCATTCAGTCTGTATTTCATTTAAACTTTCTTTCTTGGTGTTTGGCAATGAAATGCTTCTTTTGACGAAACAGAGCTTCCTCCTCAGTCATGAAGACCCAGCACAATCACAGAATCACTCACTTGTCACCAGTGCCTAGCCTGTCTAGAATGACTCCTTGTGTATCTACATGTAGCTATGCTTTTTAGGCTGAAGCCTTAAACTATATATTTGCCCTATTTTCCACTACCTTCCATTGCAGCATTTAGTTAGACCTTCTTAACCAGCACCTCTGCAAACCTGATAGCAGAAACTCTTTAAAATATGCAATAATAAAATGTACCCTAATACTATATGTATTGTAAATTTTAAAAATTTCATACTTTTCTGATGCCTCAACATACCCATAAAATGTCTGTGAATACCCCACCAAGGTGATCAAGTGCACCAGTGTGATAAGGCTGGTCCCTGAATCAGGTTCTTGGCATCCTTCTTGCCATCCCCTGACTGTGACATTCAAAGGCACCAGTAGTCTCTTCATGTTTTTTTTCCTTATATAACCCCACCTTGGCCCCCCAAAAAGGCACTTGCCCACAAGCCCACACTCTCTCTTTGGCTCTGCATCTGCTTGTTGAGCCAGCTCCCTGAAAGCTCCTCCCATATTGTAGAGGACATTACGGGTCATATGTAGCCTGGAGCTGGGAACGTTTCCTTGTTGTTTTGTCTCGAGAACATGCCTGGGGGTTTGCACGCAAGCCAGGGCGCCCTGACCCTGCAAACAGGAGGGGCTAGAGAGCTTCGGATGCAAACATCAGCTCTCCGGAGACAAAACAACAAGGAATAGGGCTTGCTGAGTCGGGACAGTGTGGGAAGAAAGAAATTGCAGTGGGACAGTTGCCAAACAGGCTGTGTTATAAATAAAGATGCTGCAGCAGGAAGGCGCTGCAGTCTTGTACCGTCTTTATGTGTGTATGTCTTTGTCTCTCTATGTTCATTCCTCGTCCCTAGGCGGGCCACGACAAGTGGCGCAGTGATTAACAGGTTGTTAAGGCTTTTCGTATAGCCCACCAACGAGGCGACATGATTAATTTAAACATTTGGACTGTTTGTAGTGCTATAACCCAAGCACTACAGTTACTAGAAACAGACTCTGAGAAAGCTGAGTCGCAGAATGGGGAGGAACTGGATGATCATGATCCCCCTCCCCCTGAGGAGATCCCAGAAGTGACTCCTCTGATGGATAGCCAGGAAAAGGCTAACTCTCCATCCCCTAACACTGAAATAGCAGAACTTATTGCCTTATTGAAGAAGTGTTTACCCTCTATTGTTACTAGCCCCACAGCCCCGACAGCGCGGTGGCTTATCCTGTGTCTTTGCTGCCAGTGGCCGCCAGTCCCATTAGCAGGGGCTTCTTTTCAGATTCCTAATGGCCCTAATGGCCTGGATAACGATTCTCCTTTACTACCTGATTTTGATGATAATCTCCCCCCAGCTGGTACTACCTTTGCTTTTCCCATTACGCAACAGCCCTTTGGTCCTAATCAACAGTTTCCGAATGGAGGACAGAATGTTACTTATCATGCCCTTCAGGATAAATTCCTGAAGGATTTGAAACAGGCTGTCCAAGCTTATGGTTCACAGTCCCCTTTCGTTCATGGTCTTTTGGACGCTTTTTCTGGTGAGACACTCTTATACCCCTGGATTGGGAAAGTATTGGTAAAACAGCTTTGGAGGGCCCTCAATGGTTGCAGTTACCTAGTTGGTGGGTAGAGGAAGCTCGGACACAGGCGCGACTAAATGCCCGGCGACAGCCGCCTGGCCCAAGTGAAGAACAACTTACAGGATTGGGACAGCATGCTACGCTGGTTGCACAGGCAACAATGGATGATCCTTGTCTGACACAGGTGAGGATGATATTTCTCAAAGCCTGGAGGAAGATTGAGACTTCAGGTCGGTCTGCACCATCCTTTGTAAAGACCTTGCAGGGTCCCACAGAACCTTATACTGACTTTCTGTCTCATTTGAAAGAGGCAGTTTTACGTGGGTTGGGAAATTCTGAAGCAGCTTCCATTATTTTACAATCTTTAGTTTTTGAGAATGCCAACCCAGACTGCCAGAAAATTTTGCGACCTTTAAAGGCCGGCGGCTCCATGTTAGATGAATATGTGCGGGCCTGTGCTGGGGTTGGTGGCGCTGCTTATCATGCTTCTTTGTTAACTGGAGCTATTCAAAAGGGGTCTAATCGGCCTGTCTGCTATAATTGTGGTAAACCTGGTCATCTACGTAAAGAATGCAGAAAGAAAAGCGGGGCTTTGTCACATAAGCCCCAAAAATCTGCCCCTCCGGGGATTCGTACCCGTTGTGCAAAGGGGCCCCATTGGGCCAGCGAGTGTCGTTCCAAAACCGATAGGAATGAGAATCCTCTACCACTCAAGCTGTAGCAATCAGTGGACTGTTTCCTGCCCAGGGAATCTCAGTCCTTGAGTGGAAGCCTTATTTCCAGCAGAGACACAAAGGCGATGCTTGGCTTTGCAAGAAAGGAGTGTAATTCCAACTCACCAGCTGAGCTGCCTCAGTGCTTAGGCACAGAAGTTGAGAGGGGGACCTCTTCTCCTATCCCCGCTGCTACAGAAACAGCAGTGGCTGCTCCCACAGGAATTTGGAACAGGTGTACTGGAGGACAGACTTTTAGGGGCAGTTACTGATGACTGTAACCCCACAGGCAGCATAACTGCTGGGCCCAGACTGGCATAAAAAGTGGGGCTCCTCCTCCCCCTGCACAGATGAGCAGTGTCCCTGCAGCCAACAGCAAGAGAATCAGGGAGATGTGTGTTTGGGGCTGAAAGAGGAGTTGTTTCATGCAGCTATTTCCATGGTGAGTTGTGGGACAGGCATCTTTTATGCAAATAAGCTACATTTTAGCCTAAAGAAAGACAGCAGTGACTGTCTGAATTGAGGTTCCTGAGTACCAGGACAAGGATATGACATGGAAATGGACTGCATTCCTGCTTGTCAAAACCATGGTCCTGGGGTAGCCCCCTACTCCCTGTGGAGACATCAGCTCTTTTATTAGATGTTATCCCACCATCCATATCAGGGGCAGATGCTTGTTCTCATCATTGAAGGAACCAAGGATAGGCTTCTCCAGTATAGCTCGACCCAATTTCATCCTCCTCTCCATGGCTGAGCAAAAAGTTCAGGCCACAGTGCATTCCAAAGACCACCTCATTGCCTGTGGCAACTGAGAGCTTCTCCCAATAAACAAAGACCAAGCACAAACCCAACTGCTACTGACACATTGGGCTCTCACCTGCAAGCATGACCTACTGGCCTGGAGGTTGAACTGCATAATATAATACAAAATCTGCTGACTCAAGCACATGGTGCTTAAGAATGATATAAGCTCCTGAGACCTATGCCAGTCTCTCAGGAGTCCATGAACATGCTCACATGCCCAATATCTTGCTGCCAACAGCATTTAAGAAAGCCACCAAACTAAGGCTACTTATATTCAGGGAAAGGATACAGAGTCTTTACCACTGAAAGCATCCAGAAGCAGAGCCAAACATGCCTATGGAACATACATGATAGTCATATTCTCAAAGGGAACAACAAAAAAACCTGTCCAAATAAAAGTAAATTCATAAATAAGAAGAGAGTGTTTCTCCAGATAAGAAGGAGCTGGCATAGCCATTCTGGGAATATGAAAACAGAATGTTCTGACACCATAAAAGGATCACACTGACTCCCTAACAATGGATACTAGCCAAGTTGAAACTTTAAAAATGTCAGATAAAGAATTCATAATATTGATTTTAAAGGAGCTCAATGAAATTCAATGGAAATCTGAAATCCAATATAAAGAAATCAGAAAATCAATTCAAGCTACAAATGAGAAATTAACCAAAAAGGTAGATTTTTTAATATAAGAAGAAACAAACGGAACTTCAGAAAACAAAAAATGTAATGAGGGAATTACAAAATATAGTTGAAGGCTTAAAAACAGACCATACCAAACAAATGAAAGAACCTCCAAATTGATGACAGTTTTTTGGTATTAATACAGGTGGATAAAAATAAATTAAAAAGCATTTAGAAAATTAAGAAAACCTTTGAGAAGCATGGGATTATGTAAAACATCCAAACCTATGAATCATAGGTATTCTTGATGGAGAAGGAAAGCAAAACATTTGGAAAGACGATTTGAACTATTTGAGGAAATGATTGAGGAAAACTTTCCTAGTGTACTTAGAAATTTAGACGACCAGATAGAAGAGGTTCAGAGAACTCCAGGGAAATACACTACAAAATGACTTCATCAAGATATATAGACATCAGAGTATTTAAAGTCAATAAGAAGAAAGAAATACTAAAATATTAAAATAAGCATGATAATAGTGTCTAGTCACCTACAAAAGAAGTATCATCAGAATAACAGTGAACTTGTCAGCAGAAACCTTACAAGCTGGAAGAGATTGCAGTCCTATTTTCACAATTCAATTTGCTAAGATTTTATTGAGAATTTTTGTGTCTATTTTCATAAGGGATATTGGTCTATAGTTTTCTTTTTTTCTATTGTGTCCTTTTTTGGCTTTGGTATCAACATGATATTGGCTTCATAAAATGATTTGGGGAGTATTCCTTCCTTCTCAATGTTATGGAATAATTTCTGCAGTACAGGTACCAGTTCTTTGCAGGTTTCATAAAATTCAGATGTGGAACCATCTTATTGGGACTTTTTTTGTTGGAAGTTTTTTATGTTTTTGTTTTGTATTGTTTTGTTTTTGTTGTTTTATTGCTGCTCAAGTTTTGGTGCTTCATATTAGCTTGTTCAGGATTTCTATTTCTTCCTGATTGAGTCTAGGGAGGCTCTGCGTTTCTAAAAAATTGTTCATTTCCTCCATGTTTTCAAACTTTTGGGCATAGAGATTTTTATAGTATTCAAAGATGATGTTTTGTATTTCTGTGATATCATTGTGACTTCCCCATTTTCATTTCTAATTGGGCTTATTAAAGTCCTTTCCTTTCTGCTTCTGGTCAATCTAGCAAAAGGCCTGTCAATTTTGTTTATCTTTTCAAAGAACCAACTTATTGTTCCATTAATCATCTGTATAGTTCTTTTGTTCTTGATTTCATCCAGCTTTGCTCTGACCTTGGTTATTTCTTTTCTTCTGCTGGGTTTAGGGTTGGTTTGTTGTTCTTTTTCCAGTTCCTTGAGACCATTCATTAGATTGTTGATTTGTGATCTTTCTCTCTTTTCAATGAGGGTATTTAAGGCTATGTGTTTTCCTCTCAGGACTTGTTTTGCTATATCATATAGATTTTCATAACTTGTGTCCCCATTATCATTTAGTTCAAAGAATCTTTTGATTTTGATTTCCATCTTTATCTCCTCATTGACCCAACAATCATTCACCAATAGGTTGTTTAATTCTTATTACTTTCAGTAGAGATGAGTGTTTCTGTTGGAATTGATTTCTAATTTTATTCCATTGTGGTCTAAGAAAACATATGGTATAATTTCTACTTTTTTTCAATTTGTTGAGGCATGTTTTTTGTCCTTGGATGTGATCAATTTTAGAGAAAGTTCCATGAACTGAAGAGAAGAAGTATATCCAGAGATTTTTGGGTGGAATGCTCTACAGATGTCTGTTAGGCCCATTTGTTCTAGGGTTCTGTTTAAGTCCATTGTTTGTTTACTTATTTTCTGTTTGGAGGATCTGTCCAATTTTGAGAATGGGGTTTTAAAGTTCCTGGCTATTATGGCATTTCTGTTTATCATTTTGTTGAGGTCAAGTAGGATTTGCTTTTTATATCTGGGCACTCCCGTGTTAGGTGCATAAATATTTAGGATGGTTAAGTCTTATTTTTGAATTGTTACCCTCACCATCTGTATTTGTCTTTCTTTGCTTTGTTGATTTAAACTCTATGTTATCTGGTATGAAAATGGCTACACCAGTGGTCCTTTGGTTTCCATTTGCATGGAATATTGTTTTCCGTCACTTCACCATGAGTCTGAATGAGTCCTTGTGGGTTATATATGTTTCCTGGAAACAGCAGATATTTGGCTTGTATTTTTTATAGATTCAGCCAGCTTATGTCTCTTCAGTGGGCAGTTTAAGTCATTCACATTTATTGAGAGAATTTATATGTGGGGTGGATTTCTGTTCATCCTGTTGAGTGGAACTTGGTTGCTTTGTTTTATCTCTTGAGGCATCACTGTATCTTGGCTTTGACCTTTAGCTTTTGGGTTATTTTACACTTGTGGGTGTTTATTGCACTGATCAGTGTATAATGCAGCTCTGAGTACTTCTTGTAGGGCAGGTCTGGTCTTCACAAGTTCCCTCAGTGACTGCTTGTCTGGGAAATTCTTTATTTCTCCCTCATACAAAAAAACTTAGTTTTACAGAATACAAAATTCTGGGCTGGCCATTATTCTGTTTTAGAAGTCTGAGGATGGGTCCTCAATACCTCTGCCTTGTAAGGTTTGAGGTGAGAAGTCTGCAGTTATTCTCATGGGTTTTTCTTCATAGGTTACCTCCTGTTTTTGCCTTACTGCTCATGGGGAGACCTTTTTCAGGTTTACTTTGGCTAGCCTAATAACTATATGATTTGGTGATTCCTTTTCACATTGAATCTCTCAGAAGTCCTGTGTGTTGCTTGTACCTAAATATCTAGATTTCTAGATAGGCCAGGAAAATTTTCCTCAACTATTTCTTCAAATAAATTATCCAGTCCTTGTGTATTTTCTTTTTCATTCTCAGGGATGCCTATGATTCTTATGTTTGGCCTCTTTATATAATCCCGCATTTCTTGTGGGCTTTGTTCATTCCTCTTATTTCCCTTATTCTTTCTTATGCATGATCTATCCTATTCTTAAGGATTTCCACTGGATTTTGTAATTTCTTGAATGATTTTATTATTTATGGAATTTCCATTTGGTTTTTCTTTAATAATTCGATTTCTTTAGGGAATTTTTCATTCATTTCCTGCATTGTTTTTGTGGTTTCTTTGTGTTCGATTTCTATATTCTCTTGTTTTTCCTTGAGCTTTCTTACAATCCATATTCAAAATTCTTCATCAGTCACTTTAACTATTTCATTTAGGTAGGTATACATTGGTGTGGAGTTGTTGATTTCTTTAGGAGGTGTCTTTTTGCTCTGATTTTTTCATGTTTCTGGAATTCTTTTGCTGATTCCCTCTCATATGGCCTCTTTGTCAAGGGCTGGGCATGCTAGCGCTAGTTTATGGCCCTGTCTCCAAGTCCCCAAAGATCAATACCTGACCATGCTGGGGAGATGTGTGCTGGTCCTGAGTTGCCTTTGTGGTGTTTTAGCAGGTTTGATGAACCTCTTGGGTTACTTCGGACCTATTGTCTTCACCCCTTCCCAATGGATTGTAGTGAGTTTGGTCTCCCAGCTTAAGCTGAGCTGGTGGATTGTACTTGTGAGTACAAATACACTGCTCACTAATAGCATGAGATGGAAGGCACTATGTTTACCTATGTGATTGTTCTCACTGCCATTGATTGTAGTTTGCATGGAGGAGTAAGTTTTGAGGTAATCTATTGTGCCCATGGTGGGCTCTGGTCCCCCATGTGGGATATATAGATGCTCCAAGTTTGGGATAGGTCTTGTGTCTCCCAGGGGTTGCTTGGACCCTACTTCCCTTGAGGTGGGGGAAGGAGCAAGATGGATCATGGCTAGCATGCGAAAGCCTGAGGGGCTTTGCTGAGCCTCTATGGGGCTCAGAGTTTGCTGATGTGGCTGCCAGGGGGAACAGCTCTTATGGAGTTTAGAGCTTTTTCTCCCAGCCAGGAAAGCTGCTCCTCACGGGAGGGACCAAATCATGTGATTGTTATGGCCCCTAGCCAGGCTTTTTCTGTCCCTGTCCATTAGCCCAGTTTCTCTGCAAGGAGGGGAGTGCACCCTCCCTACTTGTTCCCTGGAACTCCAGAGCACTTTCCCCTCTGATTGATGTACATGCATTCGTTCTCTGTCTGAAATTGGCTCTTGAGCTACCCTACAGTTTCCGTGACCAGCAAGGGTTTGGGGATGTGGCATATGCACAGCCTTATGCTCCTCTGTGTTCCTCCACACCCTGCTTATGGAAAACAGTTGTGAAGCCTCTCCCTCTTGTGGCCTTAGCCTAGAACTGTGACATCTCCCTTATGTCTCCCTACCCTGCTCTATGAGCTATCAGTAGGTGCACGTGCCAAATGCCTGTGGGCAAGAAAATCATAAACTGTGGCTATCATGCCAGCTCAGGCAGGAAAACTCCCTTGGTACTGAAAAGCAGGTCTCTCAGCACAGAGGGCTTTAGTAGCTGATATGGTGGGGGAGGAGCTGCAGTCTCCCTACATGGCTCTCATGAGGGGGCACCAGGTCCCACTCACCTGTCCAAGCTGCCACCACTGTGGCTATACTCTTTGAGGTGAGTTTGGCTGGGAACGTGCCTTCATTGTGGGGGAGCCAAATCTTTCAGTGCAAAGCACTTTCATTGTTGCTATGGGGAGGGTGGAGCTGCGACTACAAGCAGCTTGAGACAAAGTTATTTTCTGGGATGCCAAGAATGGAGAAGTTTCAGAGGAGGAGGTGTACGCATGTAGGAATGCTGGCTCTCTGGTTCCTCATGGCACTCTCCTGTGGGATGAGAGCCCTGTGTCCTGTTGCTGGCCTGTGGCACCCAGGTGAGGGATCAGAGATTTCTTACCTTTTCTTTGGGCTCTGTGCCTCCCTGGGTTAGGTTTTCACTGCCAATTTCTCTTTTCTATCCTCCTGTCTCTCAGCTTTAAAGCTCCTCTTGGTGGGGTCCCCAGACTCCACTGCTATCTATCCCTGTGGCCCACCTCTGAGCTGTAATCATTCACCACTATCCTCAGTCCACCCCTCTAATCTTCTGCTGAGACAGTCTGACAAGCTGTGTCTCTAGTTGGCCATCTTGGTGGAAAAAAAATTCTTAAAACTGTCGATCATGAATTTTGTATCCTGCCAAAATAAGCTTCATAAGTGAAGGAGAAATAACATCTTTCCTAGATAAGAAAACATTGAGGTAATTCCTTACCACTAGAATAGCCCTACAAGAAATGCTCAAAGAAATTATAAACATAAAAATAAAGGTCAATACTCACCATTATACAAACAAACAAAAGTGTACAACTCATAAGTCTTATAACACAATTACACAAGTGAGGTGACAAAGAAACTGGATAACAACATTATGGAAAGAATAAGTTCTCACATATCAATATTAACCTTGAACATAAATGGATTAAATGTTTCTTTTCTTTTCTTTTCTTTTTTTTTTTTGAGACAGAGTCTCACTCTTTTGCCCGGGCTAGAGTGAGTGCCATGGCATCAGCCTAGCTCACAGCAACCTCAAACTCCTGGGCTCAAGCGATCCTACTGCCTCAGCCTCCCAGGTAGCTGGGACTACAGGCATGCACCACCATGCCTGGCTAATTTTTTCTATATATATTTTCAGCTGTCCAATTAATTTCTTTCTATTTTTGGTAGAGACGGGGTCTCGCTCTTGCTCAGGCTGGTCTCGAATTCCTGAGCTCAGGACGATCCGCCCACCTCGGCCTCCCATAAATGTTTCTTTTAAAATATGTAGATCAATGGAGTAATTAAAAACATATGACTCAATTCTATGCTGCTGACAAGAAACCAAATTTATTGGTAAATATATTTATAAACTGAAGGTAAAGGGGTGAAAAAAGATACTCCATGCAAATGGAAATCAAAAGTGAGCAAGAGTTGGTATAGTTATATAAAATAGACTTTAAATCAGTAACCGTAAAAAAACACAAAGAAGGTCACTATATAATGATAAAGCCATTAATTCAACAAGCAAATACAACAATTCTAAATATATACACCCAACACCAGAGCACCAAGTTTTATCAAACAAATATTAATGGACCCAAGAGTAGATATAGACAACAAAACAATAATAGTGGGGAACTTCAACACACAACTGAAAGTACTAGACAGATCATTGATACAGAAATTCAACAAAAAAATCACTGGACATAAATTAGACTTTAGAGCCAATGGACCCAAAAGATATTTAAAGACCATTCTACTCAACAACTATAGAATATACATTCTTATCATAATCCATGAAATATTCTCCAAAACAGACCAAATATTAGGCCATGAAAGAAGTTGCAATAAATTTTTAAAAATCAAAATCATATCAATCATCATCTCTGGTCAAATGGAATAAAAATGGAAATCAATTCCAAGAGGAACTTCCAAAACTATATAAGCACACGGAAATTAAACAAATTGCTCCTGCATAACCTTTAGATCAACAACAAAGTTAAGATGGAAATCAAAAAAATATCTTGAAAAGAATGAAAATGAAAACACAACATACAACAACTTCTGGGGACACAGTAAAAGCAGTGCTAAGAGGAAAGTTCATAGCATTAAATGCCTACATCAAAAAATAGAAAAATCACAAATTAACAACCTAATGCCATACCTCAGTGAAGTAGAAAAGCAAGAACAAACCAAACCCAAAGCTAGCAGAAGGAAAAAGAAACAAAAATAAGAACAGAACTAAATGAAATTATGACCAGAAAACAATGAAAGGATCAACCAAATGAAAAGTCATTTTCTTGAAAAGAAATAAAATCAAAATAATGATAACTAGAGTAAACATGAAAAAAGAGAAAATATTCAAATAAATACAATCAGAAATAAAAAATGAGACGTTGCAACCGATACCACAGAAATACAAAAGAAATCAGAGACTACTATGAATAATTCTATGCTCACACACTAGAAAACCTGGAGAAAATGGATAAATACAACCTTCCCAGATTGAACCTGGAAGAAATAGAAATCCTGAACAGAAAAATTATAAGTAATATGATTAAATTAGTAATAAAAAATCTACTAGCAAATGAAAGCCGAGGACCAGATGGATTGATAGCTAGATTCTACCATTTACAAAGAATAATTGGAGCCAATTTTACTAAAACTCTTCCCAAAAACTCAAGGAGGGAATTCTCCCTGACTCATTTTATGAAACTAGTATTATCCTGATGCTGAAGCCACACAAGGACTCAATAACAACAAAACCCCCACTGGTCAATATCCACGATGATCATATATGCAAATATCCCCAACAAAGTACTAGCAAACCAGTTCCACAGCACGTCAAAAAGATAAATCACCATGATCAAGTGAGTTTTCTTCTAGAGGTGCAAGAACAGTTCTCAATAAGCAAACCAATAAATGTAATCTACCACATAAACAGAATTAAAAGCAAAAAATATATAATCACCTCAGTACATGCAGAAAAATCATTTTATAAAACTCAACATTGCTTCATGATAAAAACCATTCCACAAAGTAGGCATAGAAAGAACATACCTCACAATAACAAAAGCCATATATGACGAACCTAGAGCAAACTCACACTGAATGGGAAAAAGTTGAAATCATTCCCCCTAAAAGCTGGAACAATAAAAGGATGCCCACTTTCCCCACTGCTATTCAACATTATACTGGAAGTCCTAGCCAGAGCCATCAGGTAAGACAAAGAAATAAAGGACATCGAAATTAAAAGAGAGGAAGTCAGGTTATCCGTATTTGCTGACAACATAATTGTATACTTAGAAAACCCTAATGAGTCCTCCAAATGACTCCTAAATTTGATAAATTAATTCAGTAAATTTTCAGAATACAAAATCAATGTACAAAAAACAGTAGCTTTTCTACACACCAATAACCAAGCTGAGAATTAAATCAGGAATTCAATCCCATTTACAATAGCTACAAAAATGCTTAGAAATATATTTAACCAAGGAGGTGAATAATTTCTACAAGGAAAACTTCAAAACACTAATGAAATAAACTGTAGATGACACAAACAAATGGAAAAACATCCCATATTCTTGGATCAGAAGAATCATTGTCATTAAAATGACCATATTGCCTAAAGCAATCTATAGGTTCAATGCAATTCCTATCAAAATACCAATGTCATTCTCCTGAGAATTAGAAAAAAAAATCTTAAAATTAATAAGAAACAAAAAAGAGCCTGAATAGCTAAAGAAATTTGGAGATAAAAGAAGAAAGTTGGAATCATTATATTACCTGACCTCAAATTATACTACAAGGCTATAAACAGCAAAACTGCATGGTACTACTACAAAAATAGACACAACAAGCAGTGGAACAGAACAGAGAATAAAGAAATAAAGACATACTATAACCAACTGATCTTATACAAAGTCAACAAAAACATATACTGGGAAAAGGACAGCCTATTCAATAAATGGTGCTGGGAAAATTGGATAGCCATATGCAGAAGAATGAAAATGGATCCCCATCTCTCAAAATTTACAAAAATTAATTAACTGAAGATGAATTAAAGATTTAAATATAAATCCTAAAACTGACTGTAAAAATTCCAGAATAAAATCCAGGGAAACCTCTCTGGACATTGGCCTAGGCAAAGAATATATGACTAAGACCTCACAAATACAAACAACATTTCTCTAATGATTAGAGATGTTGAGCACTTTTTTATATGTTTGCTGGCCATTATTCTGTCTTCTTTTGAAAAGTTTCTGTTCATTTCCTTTGCCCATTTGTTGATGGGGTTGTTTGATTTTTTCTTGTTGATTTTTTTGAGTACTAGATAGATTCTGGTTATCAGCCCTTTATCAGATGTGTAGAGTGCAAATATTTTCTCCCATTCTGTGGGCTGTCTATTTGCTCTAATGATAGTTTCCTTGGCAGTGCAGAAGCTTTTAAATGCAAATCAAAACCACAATGAGATATCACCTAACCCCCGTGAGATTGGTCTCTATCAAAAAATCCCAAAACAACAAGTGCTGATGAGGACGTGGAGAGACAGGAACACTCTTACACTGCTGGTGGGACTTCAAATTAGTGCAATCTCTGTGGAAAAGAATTTGGAGATACCTCAAAGAGCTAAAAATAGAAATACCATTTGATCCAGCAATAGCACTATTAGGCATCTACGCCAAAGAGCATAAAACATTCTATGATAAAGACATCTGCACCAGAATGTTTATGGCAGCACAATTCACTGTTGCAAGGATGTGGAAACAACCCAAGTGCCCATCAATCCATGAGTGGATTATTAAAATTTGGTATGTGTACACAATGGAATCTTATTCAATCATAAGAAACAACAGTGATCTAGAACCTCTTATACTTTCCTGGATTAAACTTAAGCCCATTATCTAAAATGAGGCAGCACAAGATCAGAAGATTGGGCTCCACTTGTACTCGCCATCACATTGGTACTAACCGATCAACACTAGGGTGATCACATGGCAGTGATACTCCCTAGGGATTAGGGGGATTGGGGGGGGTAAACCTACAACTAAAGGACATGGGGAGCACTGTAGGGGGGAAGGGCATGCCTCTAACCCTGGCTTGGGTGAGGCAAAGACATAAAGTGTAACCATAATGTTTGTACCCTCATAATACACTGAAATAAAAAATAAAAATAAAAAAAATGCAGACAACAAAAACAAAAATAAATAAATGGAATTTAATTAAACTAAAAAGCTTCTGCACAGCCAAAGAAATAATCAACAGGACGAACAGATAACCTGCAGAGTGGGAGAAATATTTTCAAACTATATAATCAATAAGGGACTAATATTCAGAGTTTACAAGGAATGCAAATAGCTCAACAACAAAAATTAACTTCATTAAAAAGTGGACTAAAGACAAGAATAGACATTTTTCAAAAAAAGATATACCAATGGCCAAGAAGCATATGAAAAAATGCTGAAAATCACTAATAAAAAATGCAAATTAAATCCATAATGAGACACTATCTTACACCAGTCAGAATGGCAATTATTAATAAGTCAAAAAATAACAGATTTTGGGGAAGATGCAGAGAAAAAGAAATGATTATACACTGTTGATTGGAGTCTAAATTGGTACAACCTCTCTGGAAAATGTATTTAGATTTCTCAGAGAACTAAAAATAGAACTACCATTCAATCCAGCAACTCAATACTGGGTATCTACCCAAAGGAAAAGAAGTCATTATACCAAAAAGGTAATCTGCACTCTATGTTTATCACATTACTATTCACAATAGCAAGAATATGGAATCAAATTAAGTGTCCATAAATGGATTATTGGATAAAGAAAATTATATAGATATAACACACACACACACACACACACACACACACACACACACACACTCTAACACTCCATAGAATACTATTCAGCCACAAAAAGAATAAAATTATGTCTTTGCAGCAATGTGGTTGGAACTGGAGGCTACTTATCTTAAGTGAAAAAAACTCAGATACAGAAACTCAGCACATATTCTATCTATGTAACAAAGCTGCACTTGTACTCTGTAAATCTAAAGAAATAAAAAATAAAAATAAACATTAAAAGTGGTTTAGGTGGTAAAGTTTACATGGCATATACTTTTCCAAAATTTAAAACTAGAGTGAGTAGCAATATACATAGGGCCAGGCTTTCTTCTAAGCACCAATACATATTCACAATAACTATAGGGCATAAGTACTATTACTCTTCATTGCATAGGTGAGGAACCTGCTTAATGTTATACAGCTTGAGGGCTAGAATTTGGTTTTGAATTTAGGAAGTATGGCTCCAGAATCTATGCTATAAATCTATGTTGCCTAATATGGTAGCCAGGTCTCATATATGGTAATTGAACAGTGGAGCTGACATGAGTATGATTTGAGATGGGCTATAAGTATAACATACACACCACATTTTCTAGAGTTAGTATGGGAAAAGAAGAATGCAAAATATCTAATTAATATTTTTATATTCATTATGTATGAACATCATAATATTTTGGATATATTGGGTTAAATAAAATATATTATTTCTTTAAAAAGTTGAAGTCTTTCACAGCAGCAGGACACTTAGCTGTCTCCTGGGCATTGCCCAAATAATGTTACCCATTATGAAGGGATTAGTTCCACCTCTTGGGTGTTGGAAGCAGGTCCAAGTCTGTTACACAGTGCTAAGTACATGGGCAGTAATATTATGCCTCTTTAGTGTGAAATTTTTACAATAGAACATGTTAATTAAATTTGTAACTTCAAATAAATAATTAGCCCATGATATAGTGAATATCATCTGTTAAAGAGATGATATTTGGTAGAAGTGTTCTGAAAAATGAAATAGCCTTGTTTAATTCTCTGTAATCTCTAGTTAGCCTCCACTCATTAGTAGCGGCTTTAAGAATTGGCCATACTGGGTGAGATGGCAGAAATCAGTACCCTCTTCTTCAACCACACCCATTATGACAGTTCACAATCCTTTAGTACCTTGCATTAGTTAGTATGTGGCATATTTATCAGCCATACTGTTAGAGGAAGGTTAACTAGTTTCAACTGAACAGCATCCACCAACAGCGTAAAATCCTTAGAGGCTTGTTCTATAAGGTTACCTGCTGACTGAAGAGGTCTCTTCCAAGATGACCAAACCCCCCCCCCAAAAAAAATAGTCTCTTGGGGAATTACCAAGATGGAAGCTTTTTTTTTTTTTTTTTTTTTTTTAGCAAATTTGGGCCAATTTTAATATTAAGTGAGTAATTACCCATGGATTAATTAATCCTCCTCCCAAGGGGGTCACCTACTGGATGAGGGTCCCTTTAAAATATAAGTACTTCTTATGTTAGGTCCTTAAGGAGTGACTGGGGCTTAGGGCAAGAGAGGGAATGAGTCTCTTCCTCCAACTGGAAACTAGCCCCTCCTTCTTGGTGTTCCTTTTTTATTTGTGCCTTTTTTATTTTATTACTTTGCAGATATTTCCTGGCAATGTAGTAGGTACATTATCCAAGTTACTATAGGAAGATACACTGTACTGCTTTTTGAAAAGAGGACGTTGGCTCTCTTCCCATGGCCTTCCTGTCCATCTCAGATGATCTCATTTCCTCTGGGAAGCTGGGGTTTCTATCTCCCTTCTGGGAGGCATCCTTGTGAGAAGTTGCCATGAACAAGGCCCGACATACGTCTCATGGATTAGAACATTCCTTTAGTAGAATAGCCACGTCCTTTGGTATATTCGGAGGAGTAGGAATATATATTTCCTTGTCTTTAGTCACTTTAAGTAATGCTTTAGCTAGCTTAGCCCAAAGGTTGGAGGTCACCTAGGTACCTCTAGGTAGGGGCCAGAAATTATACCATCTGTAACAGCAGATCAGAACGGAACAGAGGTATGCTATTTACAAAGATGCCTCTCTGAACTGCATTTAACCAACTGGCCTGAGGCTGCATCTCTGATTTATTGACTCCTTAACCTGCTATATGCAGTCCCTGGGGAAAAAGATGCCCTCTCATTTCAGAATATCCTAAATAACCAGCCTTGCTACAGGGATCTGCAGTATGACATCAGAGGCAATCCATTCTTTGTCCAGAAGACTGCACTCCTTCACTTTTCCTATTAAGGCCCAGGGATCATAAAAAATCCGGCACCTGCCTGGTGAGGGTCTCTGGCAGGTGGGTTGACCTCTTTCTCTGGGCAGTACAACAGTTGTCAGTTCCCATGGCGTGGATTCACCCTGCTTCTGGTGCTACTTTGGCCACACTAATAAGGCACAGGAGAAAACCATAAAAAAATATTTAGAGTAATACAGCACAGCCTCCATGGAGAGGGTTTAACTCAGCTGCCAACTAGAATTTCCTACAACTATTTGAAATACAACCCAACACCCAGCACAAAGATCATCTATCACAGGTTTTAGGAGTGGCAATCACAGCTAAATGACAAAGGAGAACAGCTGCATTACAGGCTTTTAGTGCATACGCCCATCCTCTGCTACATCAACAATCCAGAGTAAGAAAAAAAGAACTATCTAGGGAAATGCCCTTCTTCTAACTAAGCAGGAGATTTCCCAGCAAAGAACAGGTGTCATGCAAACCTATTAGCTCTGAGTTGAGAAAAGAGGTTTCAGATGAGAAGAAATCAGCAAAAGAACACTGGCAACATGAAAAAACAAAACAGTTGGACATCCCTAAGGGACCACAATGGAGCTAAAGTAGTGAACTCCAACCACGAGAAAATTGCAGAAATGACATAAATGGACTTTAGAATATATATTGCAAGTAAGATGAGTGGAATTGAAGAAAAAGTTGAAAATCAACAAAAATGAGCCCAAAAGATGATTCAGGAAACTAATGAAAAAGTTACCAAACAGCTAGACAACATAATAAAGTATTTAGTAGAACTTAAAAATGAAAGAATCATATAGGGAATTTCAAAACACAGCAGAAAGCTTCAGCAACAGACTAAACCAAGGAGAAAAAAGAATCTCAGAGCTTGAAGACAAGGCTCTCAAGCTAACCCAGTCATTTAAAGAGGCAAAGAAGAGAAGAAAAAAAGAAGAACAATCATGTAGAGGGATATGGGACTATGCGAAGCTTACTAACTTATGAATGGTAGGCATTCCCAAGAGAGAAAAAGAAAGACGTAAAACATGGAAAATCTATTCAAGGAAATTATTGAGGAAAACTTGCCTGGTATTTCCAGAGATCCAGACATCCAGACACAAGATGGTCATCAAACACCAGGAAGATTCATGCTAAATAGAACATCTCCAAGAGAAATAGTAATCAACCTTGCCAAAGTCAAAATAAAGTAGAAAATTCTGCAAGCAGCTAGATGTAAGCAACAACTGACCTACAAGGGAAAACACACCAGAATAACAGCAGACTTCTCAGAAGAAACCTTACAAGCCAGAAGGGAGTGGGGCCTCATCTTCAATCTTTTTAAAAAAAGGACAAGTGCCGGCCTAGAATTTTGTATCCTACAAAATGAAGTTATACAATTGATGGAGAAATTAAATATTTTCCAGAGAATCAAACACTGATGGAATTTGTTAAGACCAGATCATCCCTGAAGGAAATAGTGAGAACTAAATTATACAAGAATAAGCACAATGGATACCCACCAGTGCAAAATCACCCCAAAAAACTAAAGATCACAATTCTCATAACACAATAGTGCAAGATGAAAAACAAAGCAGTAAGGTACTATCCAGCATAATAAACAGAACAGCATCCCACATATCAATTCTATCTCTCAGTGTGAATGGTTTAAATGCACAGCTCCAAAGACACAGGTTGGCTGAATGGATGATAAAACACAACCCAATTATCTTCTGACTCCAGGATATACATCTAAACCACAAAGACACACACAGGCTCAATGTGAAATGATGGAAGAAATATTCCATGCAAATGGAAATCAAAAGAGAGCAGATGTAAATGTTCTCATATCAGGCAAAATTGACATTAAATCAACAACGGCAAAGAAAGACAAAGATGGTCTTGTATAATGGTAAATGGAGCACTTCAATACGAAGACATAATAACCCTAAATATAATATATATGCACCTAACACAAGAGCTCCCAGATACACAAAAAACTTCTACTAGAGCTAAGCCAGGAAATAAATAGCAGCATTATGCTTACTGGGTACTTCAACACCTCACTGTCAGAACTTGACAAAAGAACAAAGCGGAAAATAAAGAAACACTGGACTAAATTGGACCCTAAAAGAAATGGACCTAATAGACATTTACAGAATCTTCTACTACTGAATATACAATCTTCTCATCAGCACATGAGATGTTCTCCAAGTTTGATGATATATTAAGCCAAAAACATGCCTTAACAAATTTGAAAAAATCAATATCAAACCAAGTAGCTTCTCAAACAATAGTGAAATAAAATTAGAAATCAATTTCAAGTTAAAGATTCAAGTCCGCACAAAATCTTGGCAATTAAACAACCTGCTGTTGGAGGATTATTGGATCAATCAAGAAATTAAGATAAAAGTCCAAAAATTCTTTGAACTGCATTCAAACAGGCACAAGCTATAAAAACCTATGGGATTCAGAAAAATCATTCATCAGGGAAAAATTCATACCGTTAAAAGCCTATATCAAAAATTCAGAGCAATCACAACTTAGTATCACATCTCAAGGAACTAGAAAAGGAGGAGCAAAACAAAGCCAAATCCAGCAGAAGAAAAGAAATAACAAAAGTCAAAGATACAAATAAAAAATTGTAATAAAAAATCTTCCATAAAGAAAAGGCCTGGACCAGATGGTTTCACACCTAAATTTTACCAGACCTACAAAGAAAAACTGATACCTATCCTACAGAAATTATTCCACAACACAAAGTAAGAAGGAATCCTCCCCAACACAGCTCACGAGGCCAACATCACCTTGATACCAAAACCAGGAAAGTACCCAACAACAACAAAAAAGAAAACCACAGACAAATATCCCTTATTGAAAATAGATGTAAAAATTCTCTATAAAATCCTAGCAAACCTAATTAAGATTCTCATCAAAAAAATAATCCATCATGACCAAGTGGCTTCATCCTAGAAATGCAGAGATGATTCGACATACACAAATCTATAAATGTAATTCACCACATAAATAGAAGTAAAAACAAAGACCAAATGATCCTCTCAATACAAGCAGAAAAAAATATTTTATGAAATTTAGCACACTTTTATGATAAGAAAACTTAACAAAATAGACGTAGAAAGGACTTACTCAAAATGAGAAAAGCCATATATGACAAACCCACAGCCAACATCATACTGAACAGGGAAAAAATGAAAGCATTTCCACTTATAACTGGAATGAGACAAGGTTACCCACTATCACCACTTCTATTCATCATGGTGCTGGAAGCCCTAGCCAGAATAATTATGTGAGAAGAAAATCAAGGGTATCCAAATGGGGGCAGAATAGGTCAAATTATCACTCTTCACTGATAATGTGATCTTATGTCTAGAAAACCCCCAGAGATTCTGCCAAGACATTACTGGAATTGATAAACAAATTCAACAAAGTCTCAGATTACAAAATCAATGTACACAAATTAGTAGCATTGATGTACACCAACAATAATCAAGCTGAGAACCAAATCAAAGACTCAATAACTTTCACAATAGCAACAAAGAAAATAAAATACCTAGCAATATATTTAACTAAGGAGGTGAAAGACTTATACATGGAGAGCTATAAAACATTGAGGAAGGGAATGGCAGAGAAGGTAAACAGATGGAAAATTAAACCATACTTATGCATCAGCACAATCGATATTATTAGAATGTCTATACTATCCAAGGTGATCTACAGATTCAGTGCAATCTCTATTAAAATGCTACCATCACTTTTCACAGATCTGGAAAAAATAATTCTATGCTTCGTATGGAAGTAGAGAAGACCCTGTATAGCTAAAGCAACCTTAGGCATAAAAAACAAATTGAGAGGCATCAATTTACCAGACTTCAAGCTATACTGCAAGGCTATAGTAACCCAAATAGCATGATACTAGCAGAAGAACAGAGACATAGACCAATGGAACAACAACAAGAACCCATATATAAAGCCATCCTTATATTTCCATCTGATCTTTTACAAAGCAGACAAAAACTTACATTGGCAAAAAGAATCCCTATTCAATATATGGTGCTGGGATAATTGGATAGCCACATGGAGAAGACTGAAAAAGGATCCACATTTCTCACCTCTCATAAAAACCAACTCGCAATGGATAACAGACTTAAACCTAAGGCATGAAACCATAAGGATTCTAGAAAAAAAAAGTTGGAAAAAATCTTACAGACATCAGCCTAGGCAATGAATTTATGAAGAAGATCCCGAAAGAAATCACAGCAATGGCACAAATAAATATATAGGATCTGATCAAATTAAAAAGCTTCTGCACAGCGAAGGAAACTCTCATTACAGTGAATAGATGGCTTACAGAATGGGAGAAAATATCTGCATGCCACATATCCAATAAAGGTCAGATAACTAGAATCTATAGAACTCAGAAACATCAGCAAGAAAAAATCCAATGATCCCATTAAAAAGCAGGCAAAGGACATGAACTGAAACTTTTAAAAAGAAGGCAGACTAATGGTCAAGAAACATATGCAAAAATGCTCAACATCTCTAATCATCAGGGAAATGTAAATCAAAACCACAATGAGATATCACTTAACTCCAGTGAGAATGGCTTTTATCAAAAAGTCCCAATACAACAAATGTTGACGTGGAGCAGAGAAATAGGAACACTCATACACTGCTGGTGAGACTGCAAACTAGTACAACCTCTATGGAAAGAAGTATGGAAATACCTCAAAGAGCTAAAAGTAGAACTATCATTTGATGCAACAATCCCACTATTGGGTATTTACCAAAAGGAAAAAAAAATTCTGTAAAAAAAAGATATCTGCACTCAAATGTTTATAGCAGAACAATCCACAATTTCAAAGATATGGAAACAACCCAAGTGCCCGTCAAAACGTGAGCGGATTAATAAAATGTTGTATATGTATACCATGGGGTACTACTCAGCCATAAAAAATGTTGAACTTCCTCTTGTATTAATCTGGATGGAACAGGAACCCATTCTTCTAATTGAAGCAACATAAGAATGGAAACACAAACACTACATGTAGTCACCATTGATTTGATACTAATTTATCAAAACTCACGTGCACACCTCAAATTAACATTCATCAGGTGTCAAGCAGGTGGGAGTGGAGAGGAGCATATGGGTAAAATTAAACCTAACTGGTGTGGTACATGCTCTCTGTGAAATAGACACACTTGTAGCTCTGACTTGGGTGGTGCAAAGGCAATTTGTGTATCCAAAGTGTTTATATACCCATAATGTTCTGTAATTAAAAAAATAAAATATAAAAGGCTATATTTTCCTTTTCTAAAAAAAAATAGAAGTTAGAACAGAAATAAATCAACAAAGCAGACAAAAGTATACATTGGGGAAAAGAATCTCTATTCAATAAATGGTGCTGGGAAAACTGGACAACCACATGCAGAAGATTGAAACTGGATCCCCATCTCTCACCTCTCACAAAAATCAACTCACATTGGATAACAGACTTAAACGTAAGGCATGAAACCTAAAGAAATCTGGAAGAAACTGTGGGGAAGACTGTTTTAGACATTGGCCTGGGTAAAGAATTTAAGAAGAAGACCCCCAAAGCAATCACAGCAGCAACAAAAATAAACAAATGCTACCTGATCAAATTAAAAAGCTTCTGCACAGACAAGGAAACTGTCCTTAGAGCAAATAGTAGCCTACAGAATGGGAGAAAATACTTGCTTTCTACACATCTGATAAAGAGCTGATAACAAGAATCTGTATAGAACTTAAGGAAATCAACAAGAAAAAATCAAACAACTTCATCAATAAATGGGCAAAGAACATGAAAAGAAATTTTTCAAAAGAAGACAGACTAGTGGCCAGCAAACATATAAAAAAGTTCTCAACATCTTTAATCATTAGGGAAATGCAAATCAAAACCACAATGAGATATGCCCTAACTCCAGTGAGAATGGCCTCTATCAAAATGTCCCAAAATAACAAATGCTGACATACATGTGGAGAGATTGGAACATTATTACACTGCTGGTGGGACTGAAAATTAGTACAACCCCTGTAGAAAGTAATTTTGAGATACATTAAAGAGCTAAAAATAGAAATACCATTTGACCCAGCAATCCCACTACTAGGCATCTATCCAAAGGAAAAAAAGACATTCTATAATAAAGACATTTTCACTTGAATGTTTATAGCAGTACAATTTACAATTGCAAAGATGTGGAAACAACCTAAATGCCCATCAATACATGAGTGGATTAATAAAATGTGGTATATGTATACCATGGAATACTACTCAGCTACAAAAACAATGGTGATCTAGCACCTCTTATATTATCCTAGATGGAGATTGAGCCCATCCTTCAAAGTGCGGTACCACAAGGATGGAAAAACATGCACCACATGTACTCACCATCAAACTGGCACTAATTGATCAACACTAAATTGCTCACATGGTAGTAATACTCAGTGGTTGCCAGTCAGGTGGGTGGGGTAGAGGGGGTGGGGGTGTAAACCCACAGCTAATGGAAATGGGGCACAATGTATGGGGGAAGCACATGCTTGTAGTGCTGGCTTTAGCAAAGCAAATGCATTTCATGTAACCAAAATATTTGAACCCCAATAATATCCTGAATAAAGAAAAAAAGACCAGTGAAACTAAAATTTGTTCTTTTAAAAGAGAAACAAATATGATAGATCTCTTGCTAGATTAACCAGTAATAGAAGAGAAAATGCTCAAATAATTGCAATTGGAAATGAAACAGGAGATGTTACAACTGATAGCACAGAAATACAAAACATCATCCATGAATACTATGAAAATTTCTTTGCACCTAAAGTAGAAAATATAGAGGAAATGGTCAAATTCTTGGAAACACACAACCTCCCAAGACTCAATCATAAAAAAGTGGTACTGAAAAGACCAATAAGGAGCAATGAGATTTAATCATGAATAAAAATTTTCTAAGAACAACAACAACAATAAATCCTTGGACCACATTGATTTCCAGACAAATTGTACCATACCTACAAAGAAGAACTGGCACTCGTACTGCAGAAATCATTCCCCAACATTTAGAAGAACATAATTCTCCTCCAACTCATTCTATGATGCTAGTATTACCTCGATACCAAAGCCAGGAAAGGACAAAAGAATAAAAGAAAACTACAGACCACTATTCCTTATGAATGTGACACGAAAGTCCTCAATAAAATACCAGCAACCGAATTCTACAGCACATATAAAAGTAATCCATGATAAACAAATGATCTGTCTCCCAGGGATACAAGGGTGGTTCAACATATATAAATCAATAAATGTGATTCACCACATAAACATAAGCAAATCAGAGACCATATGATCCTCATAATAAATGCAGAGAAAGCATTTGACAAAATCTAACACCCTTTCACAAAGAAAACTGTCAACACTCTAGATATAGAAAGAACATATCTCAAAATTATAAAAGTCATATATGACAAACCCACAGCCAATAACATACTGAATTGGGGAAAAGTTGGAATCACTCCCCTGAAGAAGTGAATAAAGGCCAAGGTGCCCGCTGTCACCACTTTTATTAAACATAATGCTGGAAGTCCTAGCAAGAGCAATAGGCAAGAGAAAAAAATAAAGGATATCCAAATCAGGAAACAGGAGGTCAAACAATCCTTTTTTGCTGATGATGTTATCTTGTATTTAGAAAACCCCCAAGACTCTACCAAGAGACTCCTGGAATTGGTAAATAAATTCAGGAAAGTCTCAGGTTACAAAATCAATGTACATAAATCTGTAGTGTTCCTATATACCAACAAATTTCAAGGTGTGATTCAAATCAAAAACTCAATATCATGAACAATAGGTTAAAAGAAATACTTAGGAATATACTTAATGAAGGAGGTGAAAGATCTCTACAAGAAGAGCTACAAAACACTGAGGAAAGAAGTCACAGATGAAACAAACAAATAGAAAATTTATCATACTCATAAATAAGTAGAATCAACATTGTTAAAATGTCCATACTACCCAAAGTGATTAACAGATTCAATTCAATCCCCACCAAAACACCAATGGCATAATACACAGGTCTAGAAAAAAAATAATTTGACACTTCATTTGGAAACAGAAAAGAGTCCAAATAGCCAAAACATTCTTAAGCAAAAAGAACAAAGCTAGAGGCATCATATTACCAGACATCAAACTATACTACATGGCTACAGTAACAAAAACAGCATGTTGTGTTACAAAACCAGAGACATAGACAAATGGAACAGAATGGAGAACTCAGACACAAAGCCATCTACCTACAGCCAACTGATCTTGGACAAAATAGACAACAATATATCTTAGAGAGAAGAAGCCCTATTCAATAAGTGGTGCTGGGAAAATTAGAGAGCCACATGCAGAAGAATGAAAGAGTACCCCTATGTTTCACCACTCACAAAAATTAATTCAACATGGACAAAAGACTTAAATGTAAGGCATGAAACCATAAGAATTCTAGAAGACAATGTAGGAAAAACTCTTTTAGATATCATCCTAGACAAAGAACTTATGACTAAGACCCCAAAGGCAATTGCAGCAACAACAAAAATAAATAGGACTTTATTAAATTAAAAAGCTTCTGCACAACTAAGGATATAATCAACACAGCAAATAGACAACATACAGAATGGGAGAACATATTTGTAAACTACACATATGAACAATGACTAATATCCTGAATCTACAAAAAGTTCAAACAAATCAGCAAGAAAAAAACTATCAACCCCACTAAAAGTGGTCAACAGACATGAACAGAAATTTTTCAAAAGAAGATAGACTAATGGCCAATGAACATATGAAGAAAATGCTCAACATCCCTAATCACCTAGGAAATGCAAATTAAAATTACAATGAGATATCATCTTACCTCAGTCAGAATGGATTTTATTAAAAATGTCCAGATACTATAGATGGTGGTGGAGATGGAGAGAGAAAGGAATGCATATATACTTATGGTGGGACTGCACATTAGTACAACATTTATGAAAAACAGTATGGAGATTTCTCAAAGAACTAAAAGTACACCTATCCTTCAATGCAGCAATCCCACTGCTAGGTATCTACCAAGGAACAATAAGTCATTTTATCAAAAATACACCTTCACTCGAATATTTATTGCAGCTCAATTCACAGTTGCAAAGATCTTGTATCAACTCAAGTGCCAATCAATTCATGAGTGTATTAACAAAGTGTGGTATATGTATACCATGGAGTTCTATTCAGTCATGAAGAAAAGATGAATTAATGCCTTTTGTAGCAATCTGGATGTAATTGGAGACTATTATCCTAAGTGAAGTATCTCAATCAGAAAAAGCAAGCACCATATGTGCTCTCCAATAAATTGAAAATAACCGATGGGCACACAGGTGCACAGAAGTAAGTAAAAGTCATTAGAAATGTATCAGAGGGGACAGGGGAGGTGAGGATGGACAAAAACCCACCTACCAGGTACAGTTAACACTCTTCATGTGATGGGCACATTTATAGCCCTGACTCAAGCCATGTAATGAAAACATTTGTACCCTCTTAATATTTTGAAATAAAAAGCTATACTTTCTTGTACATAATTAACCTCCAAAGATATGTTGTTTGTTTCTTTTTATATTGTTCACCAGGCAAGCTCCTGTTCTTTCTTCTGGTTATTCTCCTAGAATGTAAGCTCCACAAGGGCAGGAATATCTTTCTGCTTTACTCACTTCTTTATTCCCAGGTTTGGAGCAGAGTTTGACATGTATGCTTAATAAACACCTTTTGAATGTATTCTGCTCAAAAAAAGAATACTTTAGAGTGAAATGTGTATATGTATATAAGTAACTGTGCAAACTACTACAGACTACTTTGTAGCTGGCCACTCTACTACATATTTCCAATATATGGCTTTATTTAGTGCTCAAAATAACTCTCCGAGGTATATATTATTTGTATTATTACTTGTCAATTAAAGTGAATTAATATTATTTCAAAACCAGCATTTTGGAGGATCATATTTGTCTAATATTTTCTAGTAAAAGCACTGAAATTAATTATAATTCTTAGTCTTAAAAGTACTTTTATTTACCATTGCGATGTTCAGTAACACTAGATGGGGTCATTTTCTATCTTAAGGCATCCTTCCTCAAAATGTACTGTATCTTTTTTTCACAAAAATCCATTTTGTCAATGGGATCAGTATTATTTACAGGCCCCTCATGCCAATGTTGTGTCCGTTCTACCTGGCCCAGCTATGTAAATTGTGATGGGAAGTTTGCACATCAAATATACCTCAATCTCATTAACATGAGCCTTTCAACAAAGGAAATAATTCATCATTTTGATAACTCATTTCTATGAATTGTTCATTTTGCCTTTAAAGTTTTAGTGCAAACTAGAAAAGTTGAGAATAATTCCTGGTAAATCATGATTGCATTTCTTAGAATCAAGATCTAGAAATGCTTTCCTGCATCTTTCAGAACATGGACAAATTTGCTCCTAATGGAATTGCTTCCTACCAAGTCATTAAAATCCAAATAAGTGGATTTAATTGACTTTACAATCAAATAATCCCTGAATAGAAATAGTGAGTTCCTGAAAATATTCCTTCCCTGTGTACAACCAGCAGACACTTAATGGGGTCTTCAGAATAAAGCAGAAGAATAAAATCACAATAGGGAAGTTATTCTGTTTAGAGGTACAAGAGATTTTATGACATTTACCTTGACATGTTTTACATATTTATCTTTAAAGAGTATCTTTGCTTTCATTATTCACCTGGTATCTGTAATTAGCTATCTCTGGTTAACAGACACACAGAAACCATGAAGAATGTAGCCAAATCACAAATAATTAGTGGCTATTAAATGACTTACATGTAAATTTAGATCCAGTGGCCTTGTAAATGTGTTTTCTGTTTCTTCAAAATAGATAATCTCCCTTAGGAGGTCTATTACAATTTTCAGTGAGATATGTCATTTAGAAATATTGTATGATATAAGGAGCAACTTGAACAAGATGGCAGAATAGAAAACCTCAGACCCTCCTTTACCCATGAAAATAAATGTTAAACTACAACATGAGAGTCAGTTGCCAGGTTAAGATGTTCCTGCAACCATAGGAGCTGAAGCAAAGCACATGGAAAGCTAGCAAGAAAATTTATGGCATTTACTCAACAGAGCCTCTCCCCTTGGCATGGTATAATATGATTGGGAGGAAACCCTAATGCCTAACATTTTCTTGGGGAAGGAAAAAAGTGAAATTAAATAGACTGGCATTCTGACTTTTCAGGGTGCTGCACAAACAACTGGTTTCTATCTTACCTGCATTTAAATGATGGGTGGCTAAATTGGAGATGACAGAGAAGAAACAAGATTAACATGAGTTGTTCTAGAATTAGAGTCAGCAGTAGCACAGAGAGACAGAAGGTAGGACTCCAGTTCTATAGCTTACTACAAGAAGGAGAAGCTGTAGTATCACAGACAGACAACAGAGGGATTTCCTGAGTAGAAACCTGCAAGCCTCTTCAATTAGGTTATATGCACAAGCCCTCAAGGAACTAGAAGACAAAACAAACTAAAAGCAAAATTAGAAGAAGGAAGGACATTGTACACAGATGGAAATCTCTGCCATGCTCATGGATTGGCAGAATAAATATTGTTCAAATGTCCATTCTACCTAAAGTAATCTACAGAATTGATGCAATCCTTATCAAAATTCCACCACCATTCTTTACAGATTTAGAAAAAATAATTGTATTCTTCGTCTGGAACCAGAGAAGACCTCTTATAGCCAAAGCAATCTTAAACAAAGAACAAATTGGGAGGCATCAGTCTGCCAGACTTCAATCTTTATTACAAGGCTATAGTGACCAAAATACCATGGTACTGGCACAAGAACAGAGATATAAACCTTTGGAATAGGACAGAGATCACAGATATAAAACCATTCTCATATTGTCATCTAATCTTCGACAAAGCAGACAAAAGTATACATTGGGGAAAACAATCTCTATTCAGTAAGTGGTGCTGGGAAAACTGGATATCAACATGCAAAAGATTTAAATAGGATCCCCACTTCTCTCACAAAAATCAACTCATGTTGGATAGCAGACTTAAATCTCAGGCACAAAACCTTAAGAATTCTGGAAGAAAATGTTGGGAAGACACTTTTAGACATTGGCCTAGTTAAATAATTTATGAAGAAGAACCCCAAAGCAATCACAGCAGCAACAACTGTGAACAAATGAGACCTGGTCAATTAAAAAGCTTCTACGCAGCCAAGGAAACTGTCATTAGAGCAAATAGACAACCTACACAATGGGAGAAAATATTTGCTTTCTACACATCTGATAAAGGGCTGATAACAAGAATCTATACAGAACTTAAGAAAATCAACAAGAAAAAAGTCAAACAACTCCATCAATAAATGGGCAAAGGACATCAACAGAAACTTTTCAAAAGAAGACAGACTAGTGGCCAGCAAACATATAAAAAAGTTCTCAACATCTCTAATCATTAGGAAAATGGAAATCAAAACCACAATGAGATATCACCTAACTCCAGTGAGAATGGCCTCTATCAAAATGTCCCAAAATAACAAATACTGGCGTGGATGTGGAGAGGTAGGAAAACTCCTACACTGCTGGGTGGGACTGCAAATTAGTACAATCCCTGTGGGAAGTAATTTCAAGATACCTCAAAGAGCAAAAAAATAGAAATACCATTTGATCCAGCAATCCCACTACTAGGCATCTATCCAAAGGAAAAAAAAGAGGCAGGGCGCGGTGGCTCATGCCTGTAATCCTAGCACTCTGGGAGGCCGAGGCGGGCAGATCGTTCTGAGCTCAGGAGTTCGAGATCAGCCTGAGCAAGAGTGAGACCCCGTCTCTACCAAAAATAGAAAGAAATTAATTGGACAGCTAGAAACATATATAGAAAAAATTAGCCGGGCATGGTGGCGCATGCCTGTAGTCCCAGCTACTCGGGAGGCTGAGACAGTAGTATTACTCGAGCCCAGGAGTTTGAGGTTGCTGTGAGCTAGGCTGACGCCACGGCACTCGCCCCAGGCAAGAGAGTGAGACTCTGTCTCAAAAAAAAAAAAAAAAAGACATTCTATAATAACGACATCTGCACACAAATGTTTATAGCAGCACAATTTACAATTGCAAAGATGTGGAAACAACCTAAATGCCCATCAATACAGGAGTGGATTAATAAAATGTTGTATATGTATAGCATGGAACACTACTCAACTACAAAAACAATGGTGATCTAGCACCTCTTGTATTACCCTGGATAGAGATTGAGCCCATCCTTCAAAGTGAGGTATCACAAGGATGGAAAAACATGCACCATATGTACTCACCATCAAATTGGTACTAATTGATCAACACTAATGTGCTCACATGGTAGTAATATTCAGTGGTTGCTGGTCAGGTGGGGGGGTGGGCGGTGTGGGGTAGAGCAGGCGGAAGTGTAAAACCACAGCTAATGGAAACGGAGAACACTGTATGGGGGAAGGGCACACTTGTAGCCCAGGCTTGGGGGAGGCAAATCCATTTCATGTAACCAAAATGTTTGTGCCCCTGTAATATCCTGAATTAAAATAAATGAATAAATAAATAAATAAATGTTGAAGAAAAAAAGGGTATTATAATAATTATTATTACTCAATCAATTTTATTGTGTAGTTGAACTAATTAAAAAATATTAAAGAAGATATAAATTTGGCACTAAAAAAAGGAAAAATCAATGAAATCAAGAGTTTTTTTTTTGAAAAGATCAACAAATCTAACCAGGTTTTCATTAGATTTACTATGAGAATAGAAGAAGAATCAAATAAATAAAATTAGAAATAAAAGAAGACATATAACAACTGATGCAACAGAGATTAAAAGGATGATAAATGATTACAATGAATAATTGTATAGTAAAAAATTAGATAACCTAGAAGAAATGGATAAATTCCTAGAAACATATAGCCAAGAAACATATAGCCTTCCAAGACTGAATAATGAAGAAATGAAAAAAATAAATAAAAACTCCAAACAGAACTATGACTAGTAAAGATATTTAAGCAGTAATCAAAAACCTTCCAACAAGGACAAGCCCACAATCAGTTGGCTTCCCTGGTGAGTTCTACCAAACATTCAAAGAAGAATTAACACCAATCCTCAAACTCTTCCAAAGAATTGAACAGGAGGGAACAATTTGAATAATTTTATTAGGCTAGTGTATTTCTGATACTAAAACCAGAAATAATAATAAAAAAACTACAGAACATTATCTCTGATGACTATTGATGCAAAAAATCTTCAGGAAAATACCAGAAAACCAAATTCAAAAGCATATTAAAAGTGTTATACACCACGATAAAGTGGGATTTATACATAGAATGCAAGGATGGTTCAACACATAAAAATTGATCAGTATAATATACCACATTAACAAAATGAAGGACACAAATTGCATAATCATCTCAATTGATGCAGGAACTGTACTTGACAAAATTTAATATGCAATTTTTTGATACAAAACACACAAGAAATTAGAAATAAAAGAAAAAATACCTCAACGTAGTAAAAGCCATACATGAAAATCATAGAGCGAACATTATACTTAATGGTGAAAGCTCAAAATTTCTCTAATATCCAGAAGAAGGCAAGGATGCTCACTGTTAACACTACTATCAACATAGTATTGGAATCCCTAGACAAAGAAATTAGACAAAAATAACTAAATGTCATCCAAACTGGAAAACAGAAGTAAAATTAGCATTGTATTCAGATGACAGAATCTTATGGTAGAACACACTGAAGATTACAAAAAAAAACAAACTGATAAAACTGAAAAATGATTTTCTCCAAGTTGATGCTTTAGAGGCTTTGTTAACATGCCTCATTCACTTGAATATAGCAAAATAGTGTATAATGATTCACACCATGAGCTTTATCCAAGTAGGCATATGGAAGCTCAACAAAAAATTGAAAGAAATTTTAGATACTTTGAAAAATATGGCAAGTAGCAGCTGCACTGCAAGTCTGGCAGAAAACTGTGAGTGAGTCCCCAGAGCATGTGAGGAGAAGAGACTGGCTCCACAATACATGTTCCCACTGGGGAGCCAGGCAATCCAGGCCATGGGGGAGCTCCTTGACCCTACTAAACACTGGATTGGATTTGGGGAAAAAGGGGGAGACTGTCAGAAGGAGCAGCATCAGAAGGTACTTTCTGTGTACTCCCATACCCTGAAACAGATAGGAGGAGGCCATTCTTGATCCTAACTCATAGAGGACTGCATGGAAATCTGCCAGCCAATGCATGCAACAGTCAGTGCTCTGGAGAGGTTCCGAACTGAGATTTGAGTTCTAATCTCAAATGAGAGAGAAGTCATCATGGCCAGAGCTGACAGGTGAGTGGGGTGTGGGCTCATGCTGTGGGCACAGGAGTGGGGAGCTGCTTCCTTTGTGGGACTGGACCAGGAAGAGTTTGGCCTGGGAGTTAAAGTATTTGTCCTGGGAAGGGAGTTTTGTGGGCTGGGGCAATTTTGTGATCTGAGCACACACTGCTTGAGACTTGCCTGACTACTTCAGATTGGTGTCAGTGGCAGGCCACTAGAGGGATACCTGCTGGGTCGAGAGTGCGGGAGCTAGGTGAGTCCCTCTAGTGCTTTCTAGGCTGTGGAGGCCAAGACATGCCTCTTTCCCCACAGTGTCTCTTTGGTGTGCCAGAGGTGGTCCACTCCTCTCTAGATCTTTGTTCCAATAGCCCTAGGACAGCCCTCTGACTCCTACTGGGGCTGGTGCTTGCACCCATCATTGGGGAGTCTGAACACAAGCTTGCCTGACCCAGCCTTGCCTGGCTTTGCCCCTTCTACCTGCCTTGGTTTCAGAGCATAGGAAAAAGACCCCTGGAATTTTCACAGACCAGCTCATTACCTGAGACATCAAAGTATTTCCTCTGGTTAAGAAAAATCAGGCATAAATCACACTGCATTCGCTACAGCTGGCTCTCACTTGCAAGTGTCACCTGCTGAAGAGAGGTCACCTTGCACAGCCCATTACATATGCTGACACAATTGCACAGCACTAAGGAAGGAGACAAGCTTTGCATGACCTCTGCTAAAACCATTTCCCACATCACTCTGGTTACTCAGGAAGCCTTGAACCCATTCACCCACAAGGGGCATTATTATTACAATTGGAATTTGAGAAAGTTAGCACACTAAAGCTATTTGTAACTAAGGAAAAATTACAGTGTCTACACCACTCCCCACCAACCACTATCAGGGCAAGTGCTTGTATCCACCATTGGGGAACCCAAGGGCAGGCCTGCTCAGTCAAGCTCTGCCCAGCTTCATCTACCTCCCAGGGATGAGAGCAGAGCCCAGGCAACTGCATATCCCATACATTAGCCCATGGTCTGGGGGCACTGGAGAGCTTCCCCGTTAAACACAGATTTAAGCATATATCCTATTGCTACTGCCACAGCTGGGTTTTACTTGCAAGGACTAGCTACTGGCCTGGAGGTTGAACTGCACAACCCAATAAAAAATATGCTGGGACAAATCAACAGTATTTGGGAATGATAAAGCTTCTCAAGACCTCTGCCACCCTGGCTGTACAGGAGCCCTAGAGCCTATTCACATGCCTAATACACTGCTGCTATAATTGGCATTTGAGAAAACCACCATGCTAAGGCTGTCTATAACAAAGGAATTATATGGAGTCTTGGCCACTAAAAGCACCCAGAGCAAAGCCAAAAGTTCCTGCTTAACATACATTATAGTAACATTCTTAAGGGGGAAAAAAGTCCCGTCCAAGCAGAGGTAAATTCAAAATACGAAGTGATAGTTTCTCCAGATGAGAAGGAACCAGTGTAACAATTCTGTAAGTATGGAAGTACACACTGTTATGGCACCCACAAAGGATCACAAGAACTCCCTAGCAATGAATACTAACGAAACTGAAATTTCTGAAATGGCATTCAGATGAATTCAAAATATTGATTTTAAGGAAACTCAATGAGATCTAATAGAAATCTAAAAACCAATACTAGAAATCTAGAAAATCAGTTCAGGATACTAACAAAAAATTTACCAAAGAGATAGATATTTAAACAAAAACACACACAAATTTGTAAATGAAAAATTTATTCAAGGGATTACAAAATACAGTTAAATCTTTAACAAGAGACTAGACCAAACAGAATAAAGAATCTTAGAGCCTGAAGATAGATATTTCAGATTAATCTGGTCAGACAAAAATAAAGAAAATATTTTTTTTAACTGAACAAGCTCAGAAGTGTATGGAACTATGTAAAACATCAGAAACTATGAATCATAAGTATACCTGAGGGAGAAGAAGAAGAAAAGATTGAAAAACCTTTTGAGAAAATAATTGAAGAAAACGTTCCTACTCTTGGTAGAATCCAGATACAAGAGGCTGAGCATACTCCAGGAAAATACATTTCAAGAAGGACTTCACCAAGACATATAGCCATCAGACTAAAGTCAACATGAAGGAAAAATACTAAATTCAGCAAGAGAATAGCATCTAGTCACCTACAAAAGAAATCTCACTGGACTAAAATGTACTACTCAGCAGAAATCTTACAAGCCAGAGGAAATTTGGGTCCTATTTTCAGAATTCTTTAAGAAAAAACAACTATCAACAATGACTTTTGTATTTTGATAAAATAAGCTTCATAAGTGAAGAAGTAACATCCATCTCAGACATGAAAGCACTGAGGGAATTCTTCATTAGACCATCCCTACAGAAATATGTAAGGGAGTTCTAAGCATGAAAATGAAAGGTCAATTGACACCACTATAAAAACACACAAACACATAAAAGTTACAGGTCTTGGAAAACAATTGCACAAATGGGAATACAAAACAGCTATATAGCAATTAACATTATGACAGGAAGAAAAACCTCACATATCAATATTAACCTTGAATGTAAATGGATTAAATGCTCCATTTCGGAGATACAGATTGGCAGAATGGATAGAAAAACTTGACCCAAAACTATTCTACATACAAGAAACTAACATAACTGGTAGAGACACATAGACTGAAGGTAAAGGGATGGAAAAATATATTCCATGCAAACGGAAACCAAAAGCTAGCAGGAGTTGCTGCACTTACATCAGATAAAACAGACATTAAATCAACAACAGTAAAAAAGACAATGAAGGTCATTATATAATGACAAAGGGTACAAATCAACAAGAAGATATAAAAATTTTAAATATCCTAAAAATATATGGAGCTAACACCAGAGGGAACAGATTCATAAAACAAATATTGCTAGACTTAAGAGTTGAGATTTCCTGGGGAGGAGCCAAGATGGCGCATGAGAAAAGCCACCCGTCAGAGTGTCTCTGCAAAAAAGACAGATTTTAGAAGAAAGAGAAAAAAATAAACCAGCAGAGAAACATAGATCAGGTGAGGGTCGGAGGGAAGGGTGCATGAAAGTACAGGAGACTCCACGGGAAGACGCTGTGGAGGAGAACTAGAAGGAGAAAGGTCTCCGAGAGGCTTGGAGACCAGCGACAAGGGTAGGTGGAGCAGATAACTTCCCCCTCCCTTGCCTCTCGGACTGCTGGTGGGCTCCTGAGCGATTGGAGAGACCTGCCAACACCAGCCCAGAGATGGCTGCCACCAGTGAGCAGTGGCCTCTTGCGGACACAGCGCCGGGCTCCCAGCTCCCTTGGGGCACCTACCCGGGCGCAGACCCAAGCCTCTTGGCAGACGCCATATCACTCCATTCTCTCCTTCCTCTTCCCTACACGTGGGTGCCCAGAGAGACAATTTAGCCATCACATGGAGGCATCTCCAAGGAATGGGACCTTTCCTTTTGGGGCCCTACAGCAGACTGAGGGGTACTCAGACTGCGAGCTCCCTGCTTGCCAGCCCTCCCAGGTGCTGCTTGCCTGGGGACTCCAGGAGAACAGGACAAATCCTTAGGTGGAGCGAAATAGATCCAGCGTGAGCACCCTGTAGGTGATTTGAGACCAGCATCCCCACCCCTGGCAGGGTCAGCGATTGATCTCCAGGGCCCAGAAGACAGGCCTGCAGACCAGACCCTGTACACCCAGGTCACAATTGCACTGCCCTGGGGCACAGAAGGGAGATCTGTGGAAGAGCCTGCTGAGGAGTGTGCGCCTTCAGGGGCAGATCAGAGTGCCTGAGTGGCAACCCTCCTCCCAAAAGAGGGCTGTGCACCCAGCTCAGGCTGCGATCCTGGGTAGGGAACCTCCTGACCCATGTCACAGCCATGGGAGATCCATCGGCCTGAAGTCCCACTTGCTGACAGAGGCCTGGGAGAGGCGATGGAGAGGGGGAGGGTGGAGGGGAGCAAGACCTGCTCCAGAGTGTGGGTGTCCGACAGCCCCACCCCCCAAGCCCACACTTTCAGCTGAGTCAAGCCATTTCAGCCCCTCCCGGCAGCTTTGCACAAAAACAAAGAGCAGACCTTTGACCCCTGCTAACAGCAGTTATGGAGCCTGAGGGCAGGCTTACCGAAACCATCCCCGCCAAGACTCACTCCCAGTCCTGCCCCCACTTAGGTGGAGAATAAGGACACACCTGGAAGGCCCAGGGCCCCACCCACCACCCAAGGCACAAGAAGGCCTCTCTAGAGGAACAAGAGCTGGCTACAGGACCCAAAAACAGCACTGCAGCTCACTCCTCCCAGCAAGTGCCACCTACTGACACGGAGGTCATCCTACACACCCTTTTACTGCATCTACTGATTCATCATAAAGAGTGTGATCAAATCACACCCACAAACACCACCTACTGCCTCAGAGATTAAACAGGGCGTGTCATTATCCAAACAAAAATCTAAAGGCAAGAAGGAACAATTGATCCAGATGGGAAGGAACCAGCAAAAGAACTCTGGAAGTATGAAGACTCAAACGGAAAGCACACCCCCAATGAGGAACAATAGCTCCCCAGCAATGGACAAACTCAGAACACTAAAATGACAGAAGAAGAATTTCAAACATGGATTATAAGAAAACTCAAAGATATGCAAGAAAAAATGGATGACCAACACAAAGAAACCACAAAAAAAATCCAGGACTTGGAAGAAAAATTCACTAAAGAAATTGAAATATTAAAGAAAAATCAAACCGATCTCTCGGAAATGAAGAATGTATTCAGGGAACTACAAAACACCATGGAAAGCCTCAGGAACAGGGCAGATCAAAAGGAAGAATGAATCTCAGATATTGAAGACAACTCCTTCCAATTAAATAAGTCAGTCACAGAGATCGAGCAGAAAATTAAGAGAAAAGAAATAAGCCTGCAAGAAATGTGGGATTATGTGAAAAAACCGAACCTGAGGGTGATAGGGGTTCCGGAAGGTGAAGAAGAAAACACTCAAGGGCTGGATAAGCTATTTGAAGAATTAATAGAGGAGAATTTCCCAGGCCTTGATAAAAATATAGATATACAGGTACAAGAAGCTCAATGGACCCGAGGGAGATTCAATGCAAATCAGAAGACACCACGTCACGCAGTTATCAGATTGACCAAAATAGCCACGAAAGAGGCCCTTCTATGAGCTGTAAGGCGAAAGAAACAAGTAACATACAAAGGAAAGCCCATCAGAATAACTCCAGTCTTCTCAACTGAAACCCTACAAGCAAGAAGAGACTGGGGCCCCATTCTCACTCTTCTGAAACAGAATAATGCCCAGCCTAGAATCTTGTACCCTGGTAAACTAAGTTTCATATATGAAGGAGAAATAAAGACATTCTCAGATAAGCAAAGACTGAGGGAATTCACCAAGACAAGACCAGCTCTCCAAGAAGTACTCAAAACAGAATTACACAAGGATCAGCACAATAAACACTCTCGAATGTGAAACCACTCAGAAGTTAATGATCAAAGGTTAGATTCCACAATGGCTCAAGAGAGAAAACAAAGCAACAAAATGCAACCCAACAGAATGAACAGTAATTCACCCCACTGATTGGTTCTCTCAATAAATGTGAATGGTTTGAACTCCCCTCTCAAGAGACATAGGCTGGCAGAATGGATTCAAAAAAAAACAAGCCAAGCATCTGCCGTCTCCAGGAAAGGCATCTAACCCGCAAGGATGCATTTAGACTCAAAGTAAAGGGGTGGAAATCAATATTTCAAGCAAATGGAAGCCAAAAGAAGGCTGGTGTGGCAGTTTTGATCTCAAACAACTTGGTTTTTAAATCAACAAAAGTAATGAAGGACAAACGGGGTCACTATATAGTGGTGAAGGGTACAGTTCAACAACAAGACATAACAATTCTAAATGTGTATGCACCCAACTTAGGTGCACCCAGATTTGTAAAGCAAACTCTACTTGATCTAAACAAATCGATAGACAGCAACACCATAATAGTCAGAGACTTCAACACCCCACAGGACAGATCCTCCAAACAGAAAATTAACAAAGAAATTATGGACTTAAACAGAACTCTAGAACAAATGGGCTTGACTGACATTTACAGGACATTCTACCCAAAAACCACTGAATACACGATCTTCTCATCAGCTTATGGGACATTCTCTAAGTTTGACCATATTCTAGGACACAAAGCATGTCTCAAAAAATTTAAAAAAATAGATATCATGCCATGCATCTTCTCAGATCACAGTGGAATAAAAACAGAAATCAACCCCAACAGAAACCCTCATCTCTACACAAAGTCTTGGAAATTAAACAACTTTCTGCTGAATGATTCCTTCATAAATGAGGAAGTAAAGATGGGAATCAAAAGATTCTTTGAACTAAATGACAAAGGTGACACAAGTTATCAAAATCTGTGGGACACAGCCAAAGCAGTCCTGAGAGGAAAGTGTATTTCCATAAATGCCTATATCCAAAAGTCAAAAAGATCATAAATAGACAACCTAATGAATAAACTCAAAGAACTGGAAAAAGAAGAAGAGACTGACCCCAAACCCAGCAGAGGAAGGGAAATTAATAAGATCAAATCAGAGCTAAATGAAATTGACAACAGAGAAACTATATGGAAGATTGATAAAACAAAAAGTTGGTTCTCTGAAAAAATAAACAATATTGACACACCTTTGGCTAAGCTAACGAAAAACAGAAAAGAAAAATCCCTGATAAGCTCCATCAGGAACAAAAAAGGAGAAGGTACAACTGATGCTTTGGAGATTCAAGATATAATTTATGAATATTACAAAAACCTTTATGCACACAAACTGGAAAATGTGGAGGAAATAGACAAATTTTTAGAAACACACAGCCTCCCTTGGCTCAACCAGGAAGAAACAGAATTCCTGAACAGACCAATATCAAGGACTGAAATTGAAACAACAATAAAAAATATTCCAAAGAAGAAGAGTCCTGGAACAGATGGTTTCACACCCGAATTTTACCACACCTACAAAGAAGAACTGGTGCCTATCCTGCAGAAATTATTCCACAACATCGAGAAGGATGGATTCCTCCACAACACATTTTATGAAGCCAACATAACCCTGATACCAAAACCAGGAAAGGACACAACAAAAAAGGAAAACTACGGACCAATGTTCTTTATCAATATTGATGCAAAAATTCTCAACTAAATTCTAGCTAACCGAATCCAGGTGCTTATTAAGGAAATAATCCATCATGACCAAGTGGGCTTCATTCCAGAGATGCAGGGATCATTCAACATACGCAAATCTATAAACATAATTCACCACATAAACAGAAGCAAAAACAAAAACCATGTGATTCTCTCAATAGACCCAGAAAAAACATTTGGCAAAATTCCCACTCTTTTATGATAAGAACGCTTAACAAAATAGGCATAGATGGGGCTTACCTAAAAGTGATACAAGCCATTTTGGAAAAACCCACAGCCAACATCATACTGAATGGGGAAAAATTGAAAGCATTCCCACTTACAACTGGAACCAGACAAGGTTGCCCACTATCTCCACTTCTATTCAACATAGTGCTGGAAGTCCTGGCCACAGCAATCAGGCAAGAGAGTGGAATTAAAGGCATACGAATGGGAACAGAAGAGATCAAACTCTCACTATTTGCTGATGACATGACATTATATCTAGAAAAGTCCATGGATTCAACCAAGAGGCTCCTGGAATTGATAAATGAATTCAGTAAAGTCTCAGGATATAAAATCGATACACACAAATCAGAGGCTTTCATATATGCCAACGGCAGTCATACCAAGAACCAAATCAAAGACTCAATTCCCTTCACAATAGCTACAAAGAAAATAAAGTATCTAGGAATATATTTAACTAAGGAGGTAAAATACCTCTATAGGGAGAGCTGTGAAACATTGAGGAAGGAAATAGCAGAGGACATAAACAGGTGGAAAACCATACCATGTTCGTGGGTCGGCAAAATCAACATTGTTAAGATGTCTATATTACCCAAAGTGATTTACAGATTCAACGCAATCCCTATTAAAATAACAACATCATTCTTCACAAATGTAGAGAAATTAATTCTACACTTCGTATGGAACCAGAGAAGACCCCGCATAGCAAAAACAATTCTAGGCAATAAAAACAAAATGGGAGGTATCAACTTACCAGTTCAAACTTTATCGTAAGGCTGTAGTAATCAAAACAGCTTCGTACTGGCACAAAAATAGAGCCATTGACCAGTGGAACAGAACTGAGAACCCAGATATAAAACCATCCTCATATAGCCACCTAATCTTTGACAAAGCAGACAAAAACATACACTGAGGAAAAGAATCCTTGGTCAATAAATGGTGCTGGGAAAACTGGGTAGCCACATGTAGAAGACTGAACCAGGATCCACACTTTTCACCTCTCACAAAAGTCAACCCACACTGGGTAACAGATTTAAACCTGAGGAGAGAAACTATTAGAATTCTAGAGAAAGATGTTGGAAATACTCTCCCGGACATTGGCCTAGGCAAAGAATTTATGAAGAAGACCCCAAAGGCAATCACAGCAACAACCAAAATAAATAAATGGGACCTGATCAAATTAAAAAGCTTCTGCACAGCCAAAGAAACTGTCGCAAGAGCAAAGAGACAACCTACAGAATGGGAGAAAATTTTTGCATGCTACAAATCCAATAAAGGGCTGATACCTAGAATCTACTTAGAACTCAGGAAAATCAACAAGAAAACATCAAACAACCCTATCAAAAAGTGGGCAAAGGACATGAACAGAAACTTTTCAAAAGAAGACAGAATAATGGCCAAAAAACATATGAAAAAATGCTCAACATCTCTAATCATCAGGGAAATGCAAATCAAAACCACAATTTGATATTGCTTATCTCCAGTGAGACTGGCCTTTATCAAAAAGTCCCAAAACAATAAATGTTGGCGTGGATGCGGAGAGATAGGAACACTCATACACTGCTGGTGGGACTGCAAACTAGTGAAATCTCTGTGGAAAGTAACATGGAGATACCTTAAAGAGATACAAGTAGAAGTACCATTCGATCCAGCAATCCCATTACTGGGCATCTACCCAAAAGAACAAATGATACTCTATAAGAAAGGCACTGCACCCGAATGTTTACAGCCGCACAATTCACAATTGCAAAGATGTGGAAACAACCCAGGTGTCCATCAATACATGAGTGAATTACTAAATATGGTATATGTATACCATGGGGTACTATTCAGCTTTAAGTATCATTGATGATATAGCACCTCTTGTATACTCCTGGATAGAGCTGTAACCCATTCTAGTAAGTGAAGTATCCCAAGAATGGAAAAACAAGCACCACATGTACTCACCATCAAATTGGTATTAACTGATCAACACATAAGTGTACATATAAGAATAACATCTATTAGATGTCGGGCAGAGTGGGATGGGGAGGGAAGGAGGGGACGGGTTTATGCATACACAAGGAGTGCAATGTGTACCATCTGAGAGATGGACACGCTTGAAACTCGGACTTGGGGGGGAGGGTGGGCAAGGGCAACATGCATAACCTAAACATCTGTACCCCCATTATTTGCTGAAATAAAAAAAAAAGAGAAAAGAAATACCATTCGATCCAGCAATAGCACTATTAGGCATCTACCCAAATGAGCTAAAAACATTCTATGATAAACACATCTGCACCCGATTGTTTATGGCAGCACAATTCACTATTGCAAAGATGTGGAAACAATTCAAGTGGGCATCCAAGTGCCCATCGATCCATGACTGGATCATTAAAATTTGGTGTATGTATACAATGGAATATTACTCAATCATAGGAAACAACAGTGATCTAGAACCTTTTACACTTTCCTAGATAAAACTTAAGCCCATTATCCAAAGTGAGGCACCACAAGATCGGAAGAATGGGCTCCACTTGTACTCACCATCAAATTGGTACTAACTGATGAACACTAGGGGGCTCACATGGCAGTAATACTCTCCAGGGATTAAGGGGATGGGAGGATAAACCCGCAACTAAAAGGACATGGGGAGCATTGTAGGGGAGAAGGGCATGCCTCTAACCCTTGCTTGGGTGAAGCAAAGACATAAAGTGTAACCTTAATATTTGTACCCTCATAATACCCTGAAATAAAACAAATGGATAAATGAGACAACATCAAATGTAAAAATGTCTTCCTGTCAAAGAAATCAACAGAGTGAAAAAACAGCCCCCCCAAAAATAAAGGAGAAATATTTACATATTATATTTCTGATAAGGTGTTAAGATCTAGAATATATAAATAACTCCAATTTGACAACAACAAAAACAAAAACAAAATTAACAATAGGCAAAGGACTTGAATAGACAACTCTCCAAAGAAGGTATACAAATAGCCAAGTACGTAGAAAGATGCTCAACATCAATAATCCAATATATGCAAATAAGAATCACAATGAGATATCACTGCACGCCCCTTAGGATGGCCACTCTTAAAAGAATATAAAATAACAAGTGTTGGAAATGATGTACAGAAACTGGAACCCTTATGCACTGTTGGTGGGAATGTAAAATCATGTAGCCATTATGGAAAACATTAAGGAAGTTCCTCAAAACATTGCAAATATAATTACCATGTTATCCAACAATTTCATTCCTGGGTATATATCCAAAAGAATTCAAAGTAGGGTATCAAAGAGATAGTTGCACACCCATATCTATTGTAGCACTATTCCCAGTAGCTAAGGGGTGGAAGCAATGCAAATATCCATCAAAAGATGAATGGATAAAGAGTAGTTGTATATGCAAACAATAGAATATTATGCAGCTTTTAGAAAGGAAAAAAATCCTGTCACATGCGGCAATATAGGTGAACCTTGAAAATATTATGATAAGCAAAATAAACCAGTCAATAAAGGTAAATGCTCTATCAATATAATTCCACTCATATGGAATTTCTAAAGTGGCCAAAATTATAGACACAGAAAGTAAAATGGTGGTTACCAAGGGCTGAGGCAGAAGGAATGGGAACTTAATATTTAGTGTGTATAGTTTCAGTTTTGCAAAATTAAAAATTCTGAAAGATCTGTTGCACAACAATCTAATTATACTTCACACTACTTGAATGTACACTTACAATGGTTAAGATATTAAATATTATTTTATGTTTTTCCACAATAAAAAATAAATACTTCATGAAGATAAAAAGAGTAATGATTACTTTTTATGGAGTTCTGCATAAACTTCCCTAAGCCTCCATCATCTGAGCCCTCTAATTCCTTACAGAGAGTTTATCTGATAAGATTATCTCTGAAAGGTACAGATCTGCTACTTCATAAAACTGGCTTACTTTACAGACTGTGATGCACTTGAGGTTGTGCAACGACATCATAGTGTTTCAAGTGAGTAAATGTCTAACTGAGGGATGTTGTAATCATTTAACAAGGATATATTCACAATGGCAACTTTCTTGAGGCTCATAATTTTAAATAACTAATGCTCTATTTCCCCAGACAGTTTTAACCATTTTATTAATTGATTATTTATTTATTCCCATAGAGTATACTAGACACTTGAGTGGTTGTGTTGTATTTTTATGAGTCAAAATTATAAAGACAAGCCTATTTAATAGGGATCTTTTTATACTTTATGAAACAGTAAATTATAGATAAAATTATATTTTCTTACCTACACACATGGCTTATAACACTACCTCTAGTGGCCTTCATTTATTTATTCCGTAATCCATTCAAAATGAATTTATTGTGTGCTTACCTTATTCTGGACAATGAAAATATAAACATTAGGAAGAAAAACAAGGTAACAATTGCTACTCTCGTGGAGTTTACTTTCTAGTAAAGAAAGACAGAAGAATAGATAATAGCCAATATGGTATATCAGATGATAAAATATATGAAGAAAATAAAGCATAGCAGCAAGATAGAAAACATCATGAGGTTGCAATTTTAAATGGCTGGAGAGTGATGGGAAAGCCTGTCATTGCTATGTTAATATTTTTCATAAATTCTTTGCCTAGGCCAATGTCTAGAAGAGTGTTTCCAACTTCTTCCTCTAGAATTCTAATAGTTTCATTTCTTAGGTTTAAATCTGTTACCCAGCGTGAGTTGATTTTTGTGAGAGGTGAAAGGTGTGGATCCTGGTTCAGTCTTCTACATGTGGCTATCCAGTTTTCCCAGCACCATTTATTGAATAAGG